>JBAMJV010013555.1:0-5000 GCA_037951105.1 Echinarachnius parma
ATTTGGGAAACCAAGTTTAGGGAATACCCTGGCTATGACTAATAGTAAGACATGCTGTTATTTACTAAACAAGGGCACATTGTGCTGATGTATGCATATAATACTTTGTTGCACAATTTTAATAGGAATTCAATTCAATTAATTTTAGTATTGGAGGGCCTTTGGCATAAGATTATTTGTGTGGGGGGGGGGGGGGGGGGGGGAACCAGATATCCTGGCTGTGACTTAGCCCTCAGATACTAGTAACAAGTACAGCATTTGTGCTGATGTGTACACAATACATAATAAATACATGTTTACTTTCAGCGTGTTCACACACACAAAATTTTCATCCCTTAATCATGACTAAAGAATCATGACTAACGAATCATGATTAACGAAACTAAACCTATGTTCACACACGCAATACTGCAATAACAAGATCCCAAACCAGCTGGCCTTCAGCTGCTCGAAAACATCTTATTAGTGCGCAGTTTGCTACTGCGCAGTGTGCTGTCTTTTTTCTGTCTGCTGAAATGAGAGGTCAGGTCTCCTTTGCGCGGTCACGTTAAGCCACTAGCGAGTCACAGTCGTTCACACACGAAACGAACATGATTCTATAGTCAGCTCTCGTACGAAACGACGATAAAACCCGTACGAAACGACGATTAAACCTGTACGAAACGACGATAAAACCTGTGTTTCGTTAGTCATGACTAAAGAATCATCATTTCGTTAGTCAGCGTTCATACACGAATTTCATCGTATAGGTAATCAGCAGCTGATTCTATAGTCAGCTGCTGATTCTTTAGTCATGATTAAGGGATGAAATTTTTGTGTGTGAACACGGGGTATATAGTTGAACAATTATAGACATTCAATTCAATTAAATTTCACATCACTTAAAAAGCATAGTCCCTTCTTTGATGGGAGCACAAATTATTATTTCCCTTTTGGGTGGCAGCTTTTCAATCCATATAAATCAATACAATAAGTCATGTCATACTGATAGTTAGTAAATATGAAATGGGACACCCCAGGCCTGCTAAGCTATTTTTATTAAAGGCAATCTAGATATTGGATTAAACCAAATTGTTTAAATTCTTAAATCACTTCCGAAATATAATCCATCCTGCATGCCTTGGGGAAAAATGATGGGGGAAAAAATCACACATTACACCTTGTACACCTTGTGCCAGGGAAAAAAAGTCACCAGGAAAATTCAAATTTTAATTTGGGGGACTACTTTTCAAGCTTGCCTTTGTTGATACAGCACTCTGATAATAAATGTTTTGCATTGATTTTGTTATTTTGTATACATATTGAGGGGGCTCTTTTTATTTTGGGATAAATTGCCTAAACTCATATATATATATGTATTCAATTGTGTTGCAATGACACGTCACTTCACGTTGTTAGCTCAATCACGTTGTTAGCTCAACCTACTGTTTGTGGACATATCCGTGTTCTTATCTGAATGTATACACATAGAACGTTGTGACTCAATAGTTCGTGCACCATCTAATGTAATACCCCTTTCACATTGACATGTCAACCCACTTAGGACGGGTCCCGTAAATACATACATGCTGGGCTGGGGTCTGTGGAGAATGTATGTTATATACAGTAGATACCCAAATCTATTGAATAATATTGATTAAACTGTGTACAATTTTCTAGAAAACAGTTTTTTATTTAAATGTGTTAATGTAATAGGATCTCTATAGGACAAATTTGTCAAATACTTATTTTGTGCCCATGTGATATAATCTCTTTTTAAAGTTGTATGCCACATCGTGGAATAAGTTGTCTTATATTTAGATCCCTAATAGTAGATGTGAAAAGGGGGGAAACGTGTGACTGGATCTGGCAAAACCAGCCTCTTGTGGGCAACTCATGTTTGGCAGAAATTGGCTTTCAAAGTGAAAAATATTGTTCCATTTTCACACGTCAGCAAAAATTGAAGTGACCATAATTATACAAAAATATTGTAATTTTTCATAATTTGTGTATCAAAATAAAGCTAATATTGCGTTCTTTCAATTAGTATAAAAATCACAACAACAAAATTTTGCAGAGAAAAGCCTGATTTGCCTGAGCCCGGTCACATATTATGAAGCAGGATGCAAACCTGTGCACCCATTGTGATATGATCAGAGATAATCATGATATCAGCTCAAACCAGGCTAATGAAGATCACCAGCTCATTTATTGGATTAGCTCGAAAATATAGTCACTCGTAGGTAGGTACGGTGAGTAATACCAATTGGAAAGTGCCGCAGGTAACATTCAAAACACTGTAAAGCAAGGTCATTCCCAGGTCACACAATTAATCGGGGCAATATGCTTCCCCCTCCCATATATTCCTTCTCTTTTCTTTTCACTCCATTATTATATTCTCGTTCCTTTTCTTCACTTTCATTTCTTCACCTTACTTGCTCTTGTCCTTTTTTCTGTTTGTTCTCCTTTTCATCTTCATTTCTTTTTATTCTCCCCCTTTCCTTTCCGTTCCCTCTTATTTCCCTGTATATTTTGATTCTTTCAAGCTCTTTCTCGCCTCATCTTTCTCTTTTCTTCTTTCATCTCTTATTTTGTCATCTCTTTATTCGCTTCTCCCTTTCTCTCATTATCCTTTATCCTTTCTTTATATTCTTTCTCCCATTTTCTCAACTAATTCTATCCATTTTCCTTCTCAAACATAGAGGAAACTGACTAGAAATATTATAAATTATTGAAAATGAGCAAAGAAAAATAGGTTTCACCGGGAATCGAACCCGAGACTTCCTGATTGCTAGACCAGTGCTGAACCCATCGAGCCACAAAGACTTTTGAATGGGGGACGTTCCCATGAAACCCTTTTCATCGCTCGATTTCAACTCCTTTTTCCAAGCTTTCTCTAAATCCTTTCTCTCTGAAAAGGACGATGCACTTCTATCAAGACTCGCCCCTAGTTAGACGTGACCCCCCCCCCCCCCCCCCCAAAAAAAAAAAAATTATGGAGAGTGATGTTTATCTTGTAATTTAATTGTAGACGTAACATTTAAATATGTAATGTAGGTTATTGACCTTGTACAGTCAAACTTCTCTGAAGAAAATGGGAGGGTATTACTTGAAGAACTTTAATTGCTTCATATTTCTACTCCAATGCTCTATTTTGAAGAATTATTTCCACAATTCAGGTATTTTTTTCTCCATTTTGTATTTATTTTTGTTGATCTGGAGCAACAATGGAGTATTCCCTAAATTAACAATACTTGCACTGCTTCATTTTTTGTTACCCCTCTGATCTTTTTAAAAGAAAAAATGGAAATACAAAAAACTTTGATTTGCTTATTTATTTTCAAATCATATTCTAAGTATCTTTTAAATATTTTTATAATGATTTTTTGTCGATCTAGGGCAACAATGAAGTATTCTCAAAATGCAAGTTGAATTGTCCATCCAGACCTATATATGTATATTATCCCCCCCCAAAAAAAATGTAGGTCGGGCTATAGCGTGAAGTGGTTAGATGGTGAATAAAATCTAGGACACGGTGACATCTGGGTAATAATGCGGACGGCTTGGACATGTATTGTAAAGCAAATTTGTGTGCATAACCACCAGTTGCAATACGTGTAATATCCAGGGGCATACATTTAAAGGGAAGCTAACCGCTGGCATTTTCGCTTACTGTTACTGATAAGTGCACAATTCACTTCTAGTCATTTTGTTTATATTTCCTCAATTCCTCTTGGGTATCACTAATAATGGAAATATGGAAATAATCAATGTTTTTAGACCACTTTGTATACAATGTATCTGTTTTAACTGACTACTGGAGTATGCCATATTTTCCAACAGTAATAAAATGTACAAAGATGAAGTGTCATCTGAGTATGCACCAACAAGCTTGTTACATACCACTAACATAGCAGCAGACTCAGCAACAGCGGTTCAAATCCATTACATTACATTAAAGGGGACCACCAGGCAAAGGACAACACATTATTATATGTTTTGGTACCGTTTTGTGATATCAAATAGATACCCAACATTTTGCAAAGGGTTGTGTAATTCATAAACAAAGCAATTAATTTCCACCACTTACGGAACCACGGCTATCTCGTGGTTCCACACGGGCCAGGCATTTGCGAGTGCGCCAATGTAATTCACGCGTACGTCAATAGAATCCCGGATGATTCGTTTGCTCTGCATAGAGCGCCGCTGCCTCTGCTCGCATAATAGTCTGCGCATTCAGACCGCATGACCGCATGGCTGAGAATGGTGATGCATTTTCCAATTATATATTTTTTCTGAAAACATATTTTTGTGAACTTATTGAAGGAATGGAATACTAAAGATGTTACCTTTCTATAAAAAGATTATTATTTTGGGGTGATGGTACCCTTTAAATAGAACCTTTCAGCTAATTTGTTCATATACATAACAGACATTGGGTGATTTCAAGTATGGTGTTTAGGGCTGGTGTTAGTGTTTATCAAACTGGTGTTTGTGTGTAATAAACACTAACACCGGCCTTAAACACCATACTTGAAATCACCCATTGAACTAGATATACATGTATACTATCATGTGTGTGGTTATCAAATGATATATACATAATGCCATCTTATACCAGCACTTTCAAGTCACCTTCAGCTGCCACTGAAATAACATATTGTCCTTTGTGTTTTATTGATTTAATGTGTACGTGAAGTTTTATTATGAAATTATTTTAATTGTCACTGGTATATATTCTTTGTCCTTAAAATGTTATGTTCCGTCTTCCTATATCATGTACTTCATTTTATTAGTTCAATTGTAAAATAACAAAGGCAATTTGTTTTGTTTAATGGGCAATTCATTCGATGAATAGATCTTACTACACAATAAAACATGTCAACAAAAATTATTCATACAAATTACAAGGCTACATGATAACAATAACATTTTAACTTTCTTTCAACTATAAAACAAAACTATATTTCTTTGCTCAAGGTCGAGTAAAATATCTAGCCCTTGCTAATCAAGCTACATTA
>JBAMJV010013555.1:10000-66517 GCA_037951105.1 Echinarachnius parma
TTTGGAGTGTTATTTTCATGCAGGCAAGTTTGAAAAGTAGCCCCCGAAAAATAAAATTGAATTCCCCCCCTGCTTTAGAGGAACAGAGGGGGGGAAGGGGGGGGGGGGGGGGTATTGCATAAAGAGTTGCGATTAATTGCGAGTCATTAAATGCGCCAAATCTGATTGGCTCAAGTGCGCATGTTTTCCGACTTGAAACTTTGCGATTAATCACAACTCTTCTCTGCAACTCTTTATGCATGTTCACCCCCCTGATGATAAAAACAACAGCAAAAGGATATACTTCATGTGTGGTGTGACTCGTTATTTAACAGGTTGGATTTTGCTTCCTTGATGTGACAATTTCAACAATATCATATTACCAATGAACTGCTCTAGATACATAATTTATGCAGACATCTGTTAAGGCCGTTTATCGCACAAAATTGCATTGTGTTTGAGAATTTCCGTTTTATATCATTTTCATGGCACATTTATCTTCTTTTATATGGTTGCTTAGTAAGTGGAAACAAACAGATTTTGTGTGTGTGTGTGGCTTCCTGAAACTGGGGCATTAAAGGGATCTAGTAACTTTATTTTAAATGTGCACAAACTGAGGAAGGGTTGATAAGAAGTGTAATTCTGTGATCTGATATGACCACTGACATTTGGAAAATCAAAAGCTGTTCCATGCTTCTATTGGTAATACAAATACAGATATATGAGAACTGCTAATAGCCCGGTCACATATCAACGGATTGCACAAACGGATGTCAAACGGAGAGCTAAATTTTCCATCCGCTCTATACGTTTCTCGTCCGTTCCTTGTCCGGTGATGTACGTTGTTCTATGTTTTGTACATGAAGCAATGGAGACGACTTTCATCACCGGATAATTTAATTTCGCAAATTGTCTATTTGTTGGGCATACGTTTCCGATATCCGTTGATATCTGACCGGGCCATAAACTACATGTGTAGTTCTAAGTAAGTCTGTGGATCTTCACAATGTTACTAGATCCCTTTAATAGACAGCCTTTATAGAAGGGCCCATTGAAGCATTGTTTAGAATGATAAATAGCCAGAAAGTTGAAGGAGTTTTCTATTGAAAATCAGACAAGTGTGAAAAATGACCCTGGGCATCCGCCATTGTGTAATGTATCAAATAATTCAAATACTTTCAGTGCATTCATTATGTGTGTCAGGCTAGCTTATATTAAATTCGAATTACTCAGCTCATTACTTTTAGTATTGACTGACACTATGCTGGTGCATTATTGTCCATTGCAATCAGATGATTGTCATTGAATACTTGCTCAGTTGATTGTCATCGAGTAGTTGCTCAGGCATGACTCTTTTATTGATGAGAATCTTTATTGAGAATAAAGTCACCTCAAATTGGCATCTGTCATTGTGTCCAGCTGAGTTTATGGCTCAACTGTCTGAAAAAGTTCAAGAATCAAGACCTTTTGAAAATTATGCAGACAATGTCAGACATCACATTTCATAACAAGATGAAATATTAGATTTAGTTATATAAATGTTGATGAAATGTAAAATTCTGCAAACACATTCACACAGCATGTGGGATATGCAGTGACAGTCTGTTCAAAGATGTCAACCACCAGATGAACCCAACCTTTGTTCACAGCAGTAAACAAAAATACACAAGGGATCGGGGCAATTTAGTCCCCGAAATGCCCAAAAGAGCCCCCGAAAGTCATAAAAGACCCCCTGTAAATCTGTATAGAGTTCAATGCAAAACAAATGCTGTTATTTTCATGCAGGCGAGCTTGAAAAGTAGTAGCCCCCGAAAAATACATTTTAATTTTCCCACTGGTTCACAGAACTTTGTTTACACTAGCATCATGTAGAAAGGGGATGGGAAATTGACAGTTTCTAAAAGGACTGTATTGGTCTTTCTTGGGAAGTACTACAAATTAATGTGGTAATCCTGTTCAAAAGAGAAAATAACCATTGTTGGTTTGGGAATGACAGTTGATAAAGGAATGACAATGATTTTTTGTTAAAGAAGTGTCAAATAAGTTTTCAGAAGTAATGTCATATTCATACAATATTTATTTTTACCATGATATGTTGTCTAAAGGATCTATAGAGAGATTGATAGATTTAAAAAAAATAATATTTTTTACAACATCAATTATGTCTTTGGAAATGACACCTTTACATTTGTATTCAAACTATCAATTTTTATTTTGTTGTACAATGAACAAATGTAATAGAAAATCTCATAATAGAAGAAAACATCTAGACTTTCAAATCAGCTGAAAAAAATATGAAATTAATTCTTTTGAGGAATTTTCCACTTATATTTCCAGTTTATTCAATCAAACATAAACAATATGTATAATATATACAAAGTTTAAAATATAGTTATATAGTTACAAAATTATGAATGATTCGGGCCCAAGAGAAGCAAATGCTTATTGGCAGGGCCCGCTTATACATTGATTAAACATGATTTTCCAAGCCAAAACTCCTAACATCTCATTATCTCATTCGGATGAAACAAGTCTCACATTATGAAGAAGAGCTCATCACATCAAATCATAATTTTTCTCTGAGAAATTTCCACTTCAAACATAATTTTCCAAGCCCCAACTCTTGCTAACTGCTCATTCCCTCAATCGGATGAAGCAAGTCAAACATTATAAAGTATTGCTCAGTAAAATCAAAGGATAACTATGCCCTGGAGAGAACTCTAAGGAGAAAGTCAGAGCAGTTGATTTACGCTCCATCAAGCATCCATGCGCTTCTATGCACGTAGCTTCGCGCCTCGAAAGATCAAGATCAAGACGTCTGCATGCATAATTACGTATCCTGGGCAACGGAACATTAAAGGAATCTAGTAACTTTGTTGACAAGTGCAAATGCGTGGTTAATAAAATGTATATTGTTGTTATCTGATATGTCAACTTGGTGTTGTGTGACAATTTCAAGTTAAATGGATGTTATATGGCAGAGTAATGAGCAAACATGCAAAGTGATATTCACTAACTGATTGCACTCACTTTATACACGGTTTTGACGATCCAGTGGATAATTTAACATCTGAACACTTCAATCGTAAATATCTTTTTAGCGAAAGGGGAAAACCTGTCCCATGCTTTTATTGTTATTACAAAATTATACAACAAGGTATGAGGGAACCGCTAGAATTCCAATCGGATTTTGAGGATTTGGACAATGTTACTAAGTCCCTTTAAGATATTATTCTTCTGGCTTCTCTGCTCACAATCTAATTTTCCTTTTCGTAAATTTGTTTTCTTCTTCAGAGTATCTTTAGACATTTTACTGTCAGATACAATGATTTGCAATCATTTTGCATAATTAAGATATTATTCAGGCTTCTTTGCTCACAATCAAATTTTCTTATTCAGAAATCTTTTTTTCACAGTGTCTTTTAAAATTTTATTGTCAGATACAATTTGAAAACATGTTACCCCGGCAAAATAATTGACAGATTGATTAACTACGCACATCAAGATAAAGTTGTCTACATGCATTGTCGCGTGCCTTTAGAGGCCAAACATTTGGTTAACATTCAACTTGGCTACTGCTCCATAACGTTACAAAGTTTTTAAATATATTCTTCACTGTCAGTTACAATTTGAAATTATGTTACCCACTCATAATAATTGAAAGATTGATTATCCACGCCCAATTTAGTTTAATATAAAAGATATTCAAGTTGTGCTAATGGTAGGCGAACACTTGGTTATTCAACTTGGCTCCCGCTTCATGATATTAAATTGTTTTCTTCATAGCATGTTTAAAAGATTTACTGTCCAGATACAATTTGCAAACATACCCCCCTAAACATGTTTGACAGGTTGATTATCTAAGTACATTTTAGTTTCCCAAGATCATGATCAAATCTTCACCATGCATAATAATGTACCCTTGGAAGCTGAAGATTTAAGGCCCAGTCACACAGGGCCACGAATGTCCTACGAACTAGTACATGTACGCACTTAGTACGCACCAGTACGATCACAGTAAGAATGCGTAACGATCACAATTTAATCGTGAGTTCAAACAGTTCAAAACTGTCGTGGAGAACTGTAGAGGTGAACTGCCCCGAATCACTGAGACTCCAATGAGAACCCAGTACGAATTATGAAGAATGCCTACGATTTCTACATTCGTACCAGTTCTTACCAATTCGTACTGCATTTCGTGGCCCTGTGTGACTGGGCCTTTAGGTATTTGGTTCAGGCTTCTTTAAAAGATTAACTGTCAAAAACAATTTGACCCCCCCCCCCCCCCCCCCCCCTCAACATTGATTTAAATCTATGAAATTGAGTTTAACTGAAGATCAATATATAACTGTGTGTATATGAATAGTTAAATATCCTGGATGAGGGAACATTTTGTTATTCAATTCAGGCTTTTGTTCACATTTCACTTAAGTCATAATTTTGTTGGCAATTTATTTGCAAATTTACTGTCAGATATACGTAATTTGCGAACACTCTTCGCTCAAAATATGTTTCAAAGATTAAATCATGTACATACATTATTAGCTATAGATGTGGCCTTGGATGGAGAACATGAAGATATTCTGTTCAGCTGCTCAAAATTCACAAAATTCTGTTTTTGCATGATCTATAGACAACTATTAAGTACAATTACATTTATGTGAAAGTTTACTCTCCAGCTGTCAAATGTAATCACATGTTTTTCATCCCACATATTATTTGAAATATTGATGAGCTATTTATAAGCACATCTTGCAGTCAAACCTGTTCTAGCAATCACCTGTTAAATAAAAACAATCCGTCCGTCCGTCCGTCCGTCCGTCCGTCCGTCCGTCCGTCCGTCCGTCCATCCATCCATCCATCCATCCATCCATCCATCCATCCATCCATCCATCCATCCATCCATCCATCCATCCATCCATCCATCCATCCATCCATCCGTCCGTCCGTCCATTAAGCTGTGTTTCCATTAGAGCAAATTTCCGCCGTGAACATTCGCATGGACCAAATCAGTGTTATTCATATATTATTTATTATTCATTTTACATGGGAATATTCGCAAGCAAATTTTTTCAATAATTCGCTGCACAAAAAAAAAATTCACCGCGGAAATTCGCTCTAATGGAAACGCAGCTTTATTCTTTCCCCCTTTCTTCTCTGTTTCAAAAAGAACAGAGTAATTGTATCTGGTATATACTGCATTAATCAATAATTTAATTACCAGAAGTTAATAATTTTGCTAGGTAGAAGGGAAAACCCCACGATTAATTAGTATTGTTGGTTAGAACAAAGCATAGCATGGAAACGAAATGACAGTATGGTTGCCCATGAATGCAGACATGCAGTGCTCGGAATAAACTTGCAACAACAAAAAAAAGCAAGGAGCTTCAACCCACACTGGGAGATTGATACCCTTTTCATAGTGGTTCTATCGGTGTCACACCGATGAAAATACCAATAGAATTTACCTTATGTAAGCAAAGGTGAAACCGACGCTTGCCCGCTTGTGCCATTTACTGCCGGAGAAATTCACTCACTGGGGCAAGAAGCATTATTGCATAATGACCTTTGACCAATTTCATTGGTGTTTTTCTCCCGAACCCATTCAAACACAGAATTTCATCGGAGTCACACTGATAGAAAGAGAATTTCTCCTGCTCTGGAGGAGGAGAATTTCATCGCCTATTTCTCTTCTTTCTATAGGCTATTTCCCCTGATATTTTTCCTCTGTACCATTCATAGTGGCCGTTTCTTCGGATGAGTCTGGATGCATCCGATGACAATCAGTGCACTATGAAAAGGGTATTAGTTGATCACACCATTAGAACGAGGGAGAGAGATTTATGGACTGAGGAAGGGAAATGAAAAATTCACCTCGGGGTGATTTATGATGGAACTTTCGCATCAAGATCAGATTTTTAAACACAAAATGAAGATGGAAATCAGCCATTTGGTTGGTGATTTACAACGAAAAGGTGGAAATCACAATCCTATTTTTTTTACACAAAACATCCTGTCTGAGTGCATTTATATAATGCTTTAATTCAGTCAGGGGCACATCTCTTTGATTTAAAGATATACAGGTGATGGTACACAAAATAAATTTAAAATTATGTTTTCTGTGTTTCATATTTTTATTATAATTTTATTCAACATTGTTGGCACCCCACACGCTGTGCAGATTCACATAAATCTTGCTAACTTTCAAGTCATTCTGTACAAGGTGTTTCTACATTATTTATAGCTGTATAAAGGGGGTGATGTCAAAACAAAGGCTGATTGTTTTTCCTTATTTCATATTTATTCCACCTTTTGACTTAGAACCTGCTGTCTGGAAACATGTCTAGCTTTCATTAAATAGAACATACATCTTTGATTTGAAGCTATAGGAAGCAGTGGGTGACAGTATACATCACAAGTCAAATTTGTTGTCAAAATGTTTCATGTTTCATACATGTTTCACACAAAAACCTCAATATATATTTGTTTCAACCCCCTCTCACTCGTTTTAAAAAAATACTGAGTTGTATTTGTTAAATTTTAAGTTATTTGCAGTTATTATCTAGTTAGAACGTAATTTTAAATTATTTTACTTTCCTTTGTTTTTTACAGGTTAACATTGGAATGTCATTAATGTCTGGTGATCCTTGTTTCAAAGCGTGAGTAAAACTTAATTCCTTTATTAATTTATTGTAATTAGCATATTTGTAGCTTAAGTTGTCACAAATATTCATAATCCTTAAATGTGGTTTCTCTCATAAGTAATATAGCATTGTACATTCGTACATGAACTCATGGATTTGGTGTGTAATAAAAAGTTGCATCACAATATCTGATATTATCTTCCAACATTGTTTTGACATTTTGGTCCAATTTGGATGTTAGGTTTTCTTGGTTGGTCATATTTTGGTCTAGACAATGCATAGCAATAGTAACAGAATTGGGGGCTTGTCCGGGATTCCAACCCAAGCAAGAATATCTTCTTATCTGCAGTATTCATGTATGCCCACCGTTCATAAACAGCCAATGGTGCACCAGTATGTTGCTATTGACATCTATTTTTGCCACAAAAAAAAAAGTTAAAGAAAGTGCAGTATATAGGAATAACTTATTCTGACTCTATTTTATTATTTATACATTTTTAGAAAATACTGAAATACCACTTAATACATCTACTGATCTAGGACATTTTGACAGGCATTTGCTGTATCAGTCATCAAAACTTTATTATTCAAACATTGGAACTTGATATGTTGAACAGGTGGCTTGGATAACAAATCGTGAAGTGAATTGAAAGAGATCGGAAGTACGATCCTATGATGGAGTGTTATCATTAAGTCCGGATATACGCCGCATTCCAGACAGAATAGATAGACTATTTTCTGTGTTTTGTTTATTATTTTGATTCTATTATAATGTTTTTAATAGATCAGTGGAATCTTGTTATAACGAGAAGTTCTGAACCATGCAAATGACCTGGTTATATCAGGGTAAAAAACAAAAGAAATAAAATGGTCAGACCAGTAAATGTACCTTCCTACAAGAGGGTTTTGTTGTATCAGGACTCTTTATATTGAGGTTCCACTGTTTTCAGAAAAAGGTACAGAATTTCGAAATGAAGTTTAAGTAATACATTATCCGGATCCCCAACAAAATAATAGATAAAATATAAACATTTGTGTTAGGACACAGTCAAATGATCCATTACTAGCAGTGATGACATTTGGTCAAGAGGTTTATTTCACTTATAATACAAATTGATCAGTGATGTTATGGGGGTTTTTTAACCGAAAGTTCGTAGTAAGGCAAAAGAACATAGTCTTTACTTGCTTGAATGCAATTTGTCTTTGAAGTTCATTTTACTCATAGTGACAGTTTTCTTCAGCAGGAAAGGGAGACTTATAATATGCACCCCAAATGTTTAGGGGTGCTTTTATACTCGTAATACAATTTATCATCAATATTTTGTATTTACCCAAAGTTTGGAATAAGGCAAAAGAACTTTTTTTTTAATAGCATGAATGAACTTTTGAAAGTTCATTTTATCCGTTTTTATGTGCTGAAAAAGGAGAAGTCAGATATGCACCCAGGTAGGGGGTAACTGAACTCTCCGCTTACCAGTGGCAGTTAAAGGGGTAGTTTAGTTTTGGTAAGGCTGAACTTTAGTAGCCAAAACCTGCACAGCAACATTATAAACTAATAGTTATAACTCCACCATGCTCGAAAGGTATACAAAATTACAAACGACTAAGTAAAAAGCCTGTTATCATTCAAAAAGAGCCATTAAAACACAAGAGGGCGCTTTTTAAAAAGGCATTGGTTTCAACCATCTTTCATACAAAATTATGCATGTGACGTTTTATTGATAAAATGATTAGATAGCGAGATCATCAACAACTATTTAAAAAATGCTTTTGAAAATTTTTGAAAAAGTGCAAGCCTTTTTAAAATTTTTTTATAAAAATCGTTTAATTATTTGGGCCCCAAATAATTATAAGATCAGATACATTTATTGATATTTCAGCCGTTTCTGGGTCGATTTTGACCAAATAAAGTTTATTCTGCCATTAAAATTGCATGTTCTCTCAAATACGACACACAGTTTTTCATTACCTCACAAAAAAATTGTGATGTGCAGCGCCCTCTCTACCAAAACTAAACTACCCCTTTAAGTTGCTGTCATCAAAGCACCACTTTGGGGGTAGTAGTAGTAGTACATTCCACTTGAAAGTGGGTGCATACCCTCTCACATCAAAAACTGAAATAGAATCAAAATAGTCCAAGCTGTGGACCAGACTTAATCACTTAAAATGGTCAATGCAGGATGAAGCCACCAATGCACAACTTTTATACATTTTTGCTGGCCTGAAGTGCAAATTCACTGGCCCCGGGCCAGCGGGCCAGTGCGAGTGTCGAGCCCTGGCTAGGTAATGGTTAATATAAGAGTTGGAGTCATGTTTGGAGTTGGGTAAATAGAATTTTCAGGCAATGTAGACCAAATAAGTGAGGACCAAGCGATCATAAACTCCTACTACACACATACACCTCTAGAGACATGCAGCCAGCCAAGGTGAACAGCTTTGATGTTTTCTCATTTATCATTTTTAAGAGCACTTTGCTGGTAATAAACGTGATAAAAGAGTCATAAGAGAACATCTCTAAAGCCATGTTATTGGGTTACAGAGTCTGCCTGGTGTTAGTCTTCATCGTCAGACTCCTGATAAATCTATTCTAACATTATCAAAATTGTGCTCTTATGGCAATTTGCACATTGATTTATGTGATAAAACTGTCATACATCATGTATGAAAACATCCCCAAAGCTATGTTATTAGTTGGTGTCAGCGAAACGGTCAGTGGATCCTCTTATAAGCCGTACTATTGACCTAGGCCCATATTAATATATCCCTGCTATAAAGTGCATTAAAAAATATACAGTTTAGTGTGCTATGATAATCAACAGTTTACCTAGTCCCCCATTAGGGTTTACTGGTTTAGCCTTAGGTACTGACTAAGGTAATCCTAGTTAGCAACTAAAAGACTGTGTGTTTGATACATACAGTGTAGCCAAGAATTATTTGGACACCTTGAAAAAATCACTTTAATAATAAATGATGCTAGAACAAATTTTGAAGAAAATTGTTGGTAAAAAGCTGCCTAAAATTCATTGTATATGTTTATTAGATGCTACTTTGTTGAAATCAAGATAAAATATAAGACTATTTTTGAAAAATTATCAAAATAGTTTGTTTCCTATTTTTCAGGGTGTCCAAATAATTGTTGGCTACACTGTACATGTAGCAACATCATCCAAAATAGACTTAGCATGAAACTACATGTAGCAGGCTTCTATGAATATGGGCAATAGTCTTCTTTCAGTTCTTTGTCAGACTATTGGATCTGATCTAACACATCTCAAAATCTTGCTATTCTGAATTGTCTGAATATTCTAAATTCTGAGGGGAATTTTTGATAAATTGAAATGCATATAATCTTGTAGGTCAGAGTCTCCACTATGTGATGCAACATTTTCTGATAATAATTATGCCTAATTATGGGAATATTCATTCAAAATATAAAAGAGAAATATACTCAGCTACATTTGGTTTCTACATGGCTTTCAAACTTTAAAGCCAAATGACAGTACTGGGAAACGCCCCACCCACAAAAAATGAAAAAAATTCCTTTTTTCAACAACCATGTGAAAGAATATAACTGTGCTGAAATTGAATATTTGAGCAATAAAATGTTAGAAATTAAAACTATCAGCCGCTGATAGAATTAAACCACATGTTCGCGGCTGCGGGCAATGCCTAGATAGTGAATCTTCGACCATGTGCGCTCCGGACGAGGATTATCGTATAGCTACACCGGCGTAACGGGCCAAACTGATGGTGAATTTAGGCCCAATGTCAGCGGCATGATTTAGCTAATAGATATTTCTTAATTTAATGATACTAAGGTTTAGATTTTTCCACACAAGCCCTTTGTTATACATACCATTTCAACAATACTAATCAATTATTCAACAATACTAATCAATTAGTTTGGCCAATAAAGTTATTTTTGGTAATTTTCACAAAACGAAAATTTGGCTTTAAACATGCTTATCTCAGAAGTACAGAAAGAGACTTGGCGCCCGACTCCTTTACCAAACAACAATTATAAACATTAATGTTGATTTTAGGTGAGATTAAATCCTGGTTTTTATGCTGGTATACATGTCTTCATGTAGAAATAAATAAAATAATGCAAAGAAATGTTATGTGCGATATTAATCAAACTAAATTTTTTTGTATGACACATGCATTATGGATTACTCAAAGTCAATTGACATTTGCATGAATGCGATGATTGTATTCACATATGTGCATGCTGAGTATATATTCTAAAGATAGCTAGCAGGCTTATATGTGTGGCAGATTGCCAGAGTTATAATAGGATAATGGGTAGACAGACACTAATGTATCTTGCCACAAATGTATTTTAATTAAAGGGATAGTATACTAACTTTGTTGACATGTGCAAAAAGTGATAAATGGTTGATACAACGTATGCTGTTGTTATGTGATATGACCACTGGGTATTGTGTAAAAATTGCAAGTTAAATGGACGTTATATGGCAGAGTAATGAACAAAAATGCAAAGTGATATTCACTTACTCATTGCACTGACTTTGTTCACTGTAACGACTGTCCAGTGGATAGTTTAACATCTGAACACTTCAATCGTAAATGTCTTAACGAAAGGGAAATTCCAAAAACCCAAACCTGTTCCATGCTTCTATTGTTCATACGAATACAACAAAGTATGAGGGAACCGCTAGAATTCCAATTGCATTGTGAGGGTTTGGACAATGTTACTAGAGCCCTTTAAAAAGTGAAACCTGCTCTACCGACCACCTGTGTAGAAAGACCTATCTTTAACCGGTTCAGATCTGGTCCCGAAAATGCTCCGGCCGGAGTCTATGGAGAATGCATGTTATACCAAACTCAGTCTTGAACGGGTCAATAACCATTCATCTCGTCTTCCTACATGGAGCATTGTGTATAAAGACCACTGTGTTTCCCTATTGATTGATTGATTGATCCATTTTATTTCAAATTCAGTAAAAAACCTATAAACACATCACAAAGTACATTATAAAAAACAATTTAAATATGTAGAACAATGTAATAGCAAAGATATAAATTGTGGGAAAGTGAAATAGGGTGTATCAGTAAAAGCCTATGTGGCTTGACAAGTTGATACACCCATTACAAAGAATGAAAAAAATATATATTATAAAGACTTTAGATAGCTGACGATTACATAATTAAATTTAACGTAAATTCTGAATTCGTAAGCAACACATTATTCAGGAAATATTTTGCATCCGGTATGATATAAATTTCAGCTCATTTTTGATAGATAGATCTCTCAAATTTATGTTAGTTAAATTTGATGAATATCACAATTTTATTATCACTGCTGTCCTATAGAAAATGTATAAGGGGGTAAAATGTAAAGACAGATGAAACCTAGTATGATGGTCTTTATCTATAGACAAGTTTAACGTTGTACAGCCAAACCTGTCTATAAAGACCACCCTATGGAGAAATAAAAAGTGATACATTTGTAGATTATGTTTCGCAAAGTCTGAAATGACATTTACATGAATGTGATGATCTTGATTACACGTAAAAATACATGAATGCTTGCCATATTCATATAGGCCTATATAGATGTGGCGGATCGCCAATATTAAATATAGGAAGGCGCTAATGCGACTTACCACAAATAGATTGAATTATAGGCCATGCCACTAACAGCCTAACACCCACTGATGGATGTGTTCTATTTTAGGTCAAGTTGCATTTTGGAAGAGGTGTTTTTGTTTTTGTGGTTTTACTTGTACATGTATATATAAAAGTATCCTTAAATACATGGTCAGTTCAGGGTTTCTTGAATCCTTAATTAACCAGAGAGAATCAAATTCTGATGCACTGGGAGCTTTAGAATTAAAGAAATGTCTTGATATTTTATGATAGCATCATCATGCTTGTTAAATGAATTATTTTTTAATTATTTAAGCCTTTTCTGAACTTATTTGAATTTCTCTCTAATGTACCTTTAAACCTGATGAATATAATGTTTGTATTTTCCTTTCTGCCCATAAGTGAGTGATGTAGTTTTATTTGAAAGGTGGTAACATTTATAAAGAGACAAGATTAGAGGTATGAAGATGGACTTGTAAGAAGAAAGTTATAGAGTTTTGTGAAATCTTTTTGTACCTCATTGTTGATTGTTTAGGGCGTTAGCATTCCCCCTCGTTGCTACATATAGATTAGGTGGCTTTGTGTTAGCTCGGGATATTTTAGCTGATCCTTTGAGCTGGAATTGCACAAAAGTGTGGAAATGGACAATTTGTGTAATGTGGAGTTGAAGGAAGTATGTTTTATGGGTGGATTAGTGTGCTTTGGTTAGGATATGGGAAGACATGTATAGAACCCATTGGGCCACTCCTAACATCGTGCATGTATATCTACTATTTATGGAAAAAATAATGTAGTAGACAACACCCTACATTTATATAGTCTTATAGATCATGATATATTTTGTTGAAGACCAAATAGAGTTATGAGTTAAGAAATGGTTTAAACAGTAATCAATTTTAGCACATCTCACCGTAACCCCCTCAACAGATCTTTAGGATAGTTAGAATCTATTACAATCTTAAATAATGATCACTGTCTTGATAAGTAGACTATGGATATATACATACAGTATATGTAAGGACAATGAATAATGACGTTAATAATCTGTCACAAATTACCAATTACTGCTATTATACTGCAGTTGAAATATAAATTATGGTATTTTCAATTTGGTTTACCATTAGAATAGTTGTGGTCGGCTGGGTTGTATAAATTGAATAGCATTTATCAGTATTATTTACTAAACAATCATGTGTACCATGAATTATTGTCTACTAAAATCCCAACTTATTGAATTGTTTGTGGTTGTCTTTGGCGGTACATACATTATGCACTTGATTTTCATTGTTGTCTATTATTGTCGAGCATTGTTCATGCTAATTTTGATGAGTCACAACTGTGTGTCATTACTTGATTAATAAAATGTTAATCAAATTTAAATAGCATTGATTTTGTGTGAATGGAAAATTAATGAGGTCATAATGACTAATTGTGCATGTATTATCCATTCTAGACTACTAGCAGACAAGTATAATGTATCCCAAATTACATTGGAGGTAATTCTACTGTAAAGAGGAAATGATTACATAACATCTAAATAATTTTTTTATTAAACGGCAGGCTCCATAACCATAACGTTAGCATGCTACTCATATTGTTGTACTATATCTCTCTGTGATTATATTTAAACTTCAAAGGTGAAGTATATACAATTCATACAGATATCATTACATAAGTTTTGTGTTTGCTTTATCAGGGAAATCATTTAAATTAGGATATGTTTGTTTTTATGTTGTTTTATACCTTCCATCTGTTTGAATTATAGATATATAAGTCTATGTTTCTATTGTTTGCTATGTGGCTGTAAAATACTTGTGATATAGTACAACAATTGATTTGAAGTTTTGTGTATTATTAGTTCAAAATTGGTATGGATTCATGCTTTTTAAGTTCATATTTCCTCCATTACTGATCCTTACTCAGTATGTATAGACCTCTTTTACTATTGAACCGGATCTTTGTAATTTAATATTTGCAGAATGAATAATGCTTGGGGTAAATCTTTTTGTTTGTATTGTTTGAATGTCTATTTGTGGTAATTTCCCCTCATTTTCTAACTTGTTTACCATATCGCTAATTTTACAATTTTTTCCATACAACTTTCCTGTTATATATGTAATTGAATTGCAAGGAGCTTTATTTTGAATCTCATTGGGAATGCACTATTTTAATTATTGATTTATTTATTTTATGTTTATTTTTAGTTATTTTTTTGTTGGGTGGGAGGGGGGGGGCACATTATTATCCTAGTTTCTAAATTTTAGGTTAGGATTGTTGTTAGGATTGATGTGAGGGTTTGGAATGATTGTTTATGAAAAATAATACTAGTGTCAGAGCAAATGTGGAGCAAACTTGTCAAGGAACTGATGCTTAGTTTACAGATCAAAGGACGACATAGCTTACTTATCAGTTATCAATGTACTGTGTGTTCTTCTGATAACGTTTGGCCTTCTGGTGTGTTTTATCTGGGAACTTGAAGAATGTCTTGTCTTACTAGTAACATGTGTTGTCAGATCCCCATTTAGTACCAATAAGGAAATCGTCAGGACTTATCTTGAAGTCAGGGCTCAAATTGTCAAAACTACTCTGGTGCCACAAAAAATAAGCCTTGGGCCAGAAATGTTTTATTTATTTATTTTAATGTAGTCTTTAAAGGGGAGTGCCCGCCTTTGGCAAGCCAAATTTCAAAAGTTGCAAGGTTATTGTCTTAAATATGAAAGTAAATGCTTGCCTGAAAAAAAATTAGGGCTTGAAATCTCATTTTTGTGGAGTTATAGACCTCAAAATAATAAAACTTTTCGGATAAAAAAAATATTTAAAAAAACATTAAAAATGTTCATGTAGACATTCACACTTATTGTTATTAAATGTGCACAATTTTTGTGGGGAAAAATGTAAACAAAATGTCATAGAATGTTACTACTTTTTTCTCTCCAGAGTCAAGCGAAAACACATGCACAGACAATCCATATTTGGCTCTTTGAACTCACCGACAAAGGCGACAATTCTACAAATATCATGAAAAAACAAAACAAATTTAAGGCACATTTTAAAAAGTTGTTTTCCGTCAATAGTATTTAGATGGTATGTTCTATTCCTCTCTTTTGATGCTGTTGTGCACATATGGCTAAATCATTTGCAGTTGTTTATGTTAACAAATGATATTAACCCTTTTAGCTTTGGTTGAGATAATATCCAGGCTCGGTAAAATGGAGAATGCATGTTATTTACCATTGAGGTAAATATCAGCTTTCTTGTAATAACAAAATCAGATTGTCATTAAAGGGATCTACATGTAGTAACTTTGTTGACATACTATGTGCAAGAACTGATAAAGGATTGATACAATTTGTATACATTTCTGTGTTCTGATCATCTGGTACTAAGAGATGTATGAAAATTCCATGGTTAATGAATGTCATAGGACCGAGTAATAACCAAAAAAGTGAAGTGATATTTGCTATTAAAACTCAATGTAATAAATTTGTACACAGTTCTCATTTGCCCATGGAGAATTAAAAATCTGAACTCTTAAATCATAAATATCTTTATAACAAAAGAGCAAAGCGGAAAACCAAAACATGTTGCATGCTTCTATTGGTTAATACGGATGCAGTGATGCATGTGAGAACCGGTAGAGTTCTACGTGTAAGTAAGTTTTGAGGATTCAGACAATGTTACTAGATCCCTTTAATGGGTTAAAATGTGTTTTTATTTTGTGCCACTCCCCTCTTTGTTGTGAGCATGGCTAAATCCAAGTTGCGTGGGTGTGTCTCCTTTCCTTCCCTCCAGCTGTTGTTTGTTCAGTATGTTAACCCATTTATTCCTGGGTCATGGAATTCCTATATAGATAGTCTTCATACAGATAAACCTGTCTACAGTGACCACTTGAGGGAGGTGGCTGCTATAGCCAGGTGGATAATGTACAGGTATTTTATTGACTATGGATTACAAAATAAGTGGTCACTACAGTCAGGTGGCTGTTATAGAGAGGCTACCACTTACTGACTGACTGACTGTGCATGGTTGGAAAGCCTCCATCCGCTAGGGCTAGAAATAAACTCTTTACAAAAATTATTTCCATCTTGACTCTGTCCGGGCAAGTTAAATCAAGGAGGTACTAGTCATAGTACATGTACCTCCTTGGTTAAATCGAGACTTATCTGACAAGCTTTGATTGTCTGAAACTGAATTTTGAATGGCCCAAAACAGAGAAATAATGTTGTATTTGGTTTCCCGATTGTGCAAGTAGAATTGAGCATGAATAAGATTTTGGTGGTCCAAAGCTCATTTTCGGTTAGTGGCGCTGGCCAGTGCTAATTTTGAGCCCTTGGAACCAACACCTAAATCAATATTCTTATAAATGAACTTCAGAAGTTCAGAAAAATAGGTTTCCAGACTAATTATAAAATTGAAAAACTCATTTCCATACTAAAGTATGTGTTCATGATGGGTCTGCAGAAGAGGACCATCTAATTATGTCTCTCGCAGACGTTTTGCGCATATGGAACCATGAGGCCCTGTTGGTTCCGTAAGTGTTGGTGATTAATTGTATTATTTGTGAATTACACAACCCTTTGCAAAGTGTTGGGTATCTATTTAATATCAAACAACGGTATTGAAACATATAACTAGTGTTCTTTGCGTGGTAGTCCCCTTTTTAGGTATTACAGAGAGCAATACTATGTAAATGACCCGTTAAATGGTTATTGATCACCCAAATTTTATCTTGATCTAGCTCGATATGCCAATTTTTAAAAAATCTTCATAATATTCTTTGATATTGTGGTTGTTGAAGATCTTGCACTATTAACCCGTTCACTACAAGATTCTGAAATCCCCATAAACTTTGTACATAGCCCACCCGGTTCCCGTAAGCAACGGGTTAAAAGGACTATTTCAGTATTGAATTCATTTCATTCCCATAAAAGACATACAACCTAGATATAGACTCCAATTTGCTTCTTATTCTATAAAGCATGTCACTGTCTGGGTCATTCAAAGTGCTGACTACTGACCTTTTTTGTTTGCTCTTATCTACAATGTTGTTTTATTTGATATCAAACATAACCCTCCCAAACTATTCCAGCACTTTCAACTCCAGGTAATTGAACTCGTCTTCTCAGTCCTTCCAATTATTCACATTTTTAGAAAGCATCAAAGCTAAAAATTGAATTTGAGAGAATACATGGCCTGAGAATGAACTTGTCAATTAAATTGTATGTCAAATTGTTTATTTATAAATAAAGTCATAATTAGACGCATGATAAAGTGCTTGAATTACTGAAGGGAAACAAAAAAAGAAGGAGGAGGAAAAAGAGATTGCAATCCTGTTGTCCCTGATCTCAGATGCTAATGCATTGAACCCCTTTTTATATCTAATGTCCCGGTCAGATATCAACGGATATCGGAAACGTATGCCCAACGAATAGACAATTTGCGAAATTAAATTATCCGGTGATGAAAGTCGTCTCCATTGCTTCATGTACAAAACATAAAACAACGTACATCACCGGACAAGGAAAGGACAAGAAACGTATAGAACGGATGGAAAATTTAGCTCTCCGTTTGACATCCGTTTGCGCAATCCGTTGATATGTGACCGGGCTATCAAGGTTCATGAAATGGTCTAAAATTTGTCTTAACCTTTTGTTTTCAAGATAATTTAGAAAGAATATCACCGTCTGGGTCATTCAAAGTGCTGACTAAGAACCTTTTTTGTCTCTTTATATCTACAAATTTTGATTTTATTTGATATCAAACATATAACCCTCCCGAACTTTTCCAGCACGTTTCGACTCGAAGGTAATTGAACCCGTCTTCACAGTCTTCCAATTATTCAAATCTTCAAAAGCATTCAAGCCAAAAATGGAATTTGAGAGAATGCATGGCCCGAGACTGAACTCAGTCTAATATGTCAACCTGTTTGTAAATAAAATCATAATAAGCCGCATGATAAAATGCTTGAATAATTAAATGGAAAAAAAAGAAAAAAAAGAAGAAAAAAGAGACTGCAATCCTGTTGTCATTGATCTTGTCACGCTAATGCATATTGAACCCTTTTCATATCGAAAACTTTGTGAAATGGTTTAAATTTAGTCTCAATTTTTCTTCTTTTTTAAAAACAAATATTGAACCATTCACTCAGGCAAGTATTTTGAAATTGTACCCCCTCCAATATCAAACTTACTTGTCCTAGATGAGATTTACACGTATGAAATTACATTGTTCTCTCGTAGGTGAAGAATTATTTAGTTGCCCGATCGGGCAAACAAGCTAGACAATTTATAAAATTTTACTTGCCCGACACCAATTTTTACTTGCCCTTGGCAAGCAGGCAAGTGCTAGTGTTGAGTCCTGCAATATGGATATTTATACCTCATATTCCAAATCAAGAAACCTAGATGTGAAAATGGTATAAATCGGCGCAGACATAGCCATTATTGAGCTTCAGACAAGGCAAACAAGGTCTCTCCATATTTTCATGATCCTTCTCTTTTTCCCCCCATAGAACAGAAAAATAGATTTGAAGAATCAAGATTCTTTTTGCTGCAGGCATATTTTGGCAAAGTCATTTTGAGAGTTGCATGGGTCATTAGGAACTCATAATATTTTGTTTTTTTGTCTGTTTTCTAAATAAAAGAATGCTTCCTTTGAAAAGAGTCGGTGGCAAATATGCAAGGCTATAGCTAACCCATTCAGGACTAGTCCCCCAAATGTATACGTGGTCTGGGTTCTATGAAGAATGAATGTCATAACACAATCAAATACTGTAGAGTGTATACATGCTATTTTTATAGTCTTGAAATGGTTATGGTACTATTGTACCGTTCAATGAAACATGGGCAAAATAATTCACGTCTGGAGACTGAATGAACTATTCTAGTTTTGTCTGAGCTTCTGGTTCTGCTGCAGCCATGGCCCTTTCACAAATATACATGACCCATGAAAGTATCGAAAGGCCCCCCCCCCCCCCCCCCAATATTCTTTAAATAAGACATCAGTTTTATCTAAACATTTGGTCTCACATAGGAGTTTCAGACCTGCAATACAGCATGCCGAACTCAATTTAGCCAAAATCAACTTATTAATATATATATGTATAATAAAGACTATTCCCAAATCTACTGCAAATTAAAAAGTGTTAGCAATGATAAATCCCTGTATTTTGCAGGTCAGAAAAACTTAAACCAGATGATTATAATCAGGTCACTAAATTTTTCTACCCTCTTGGCTGACCAAGCCAGCATGAACAATATTTATTTTGTTTCAGTCCGGGTTGAAGAACTGTTGATTTAAATCTGTCCCCATGGGCTCCCAACACTTACCATTCTTTGATTGGCATGGCAACACATCGCAAGTTTGTTTGTTCGTTCGTCCACTCCGTCATTTGCACAATTGGACACCACACCTTCCTCCCCCAAAGCACTAATGAGGGAACGAGGAGTTGAAGTGTTTTTCTAACTACCCTCAACCTTTGACGAATTGTTATGATTAGATAAGAACTTTAAGAAATCAATCTGGATGTGAAGGTTACCAGAATATTAATGAAATGTTATTGAAGGATGCAATGGCGTAGCTGAGGGAAAGTGCCCCCCCCCCCCCCCCCCCCACGATTGGCAAAAATCAAATTAAGGGGCTGTCACATATCCAGAAAGGAGCCTGCCCGACTTCTCTGCGAGCTCAAAAGGGCATTTTCACCAGGAATACGGCCGGTGTCTGCTCGATCACTGCGGGGGCATCGAAACCTTCTCCCCATTCAGCGATTTTCACCCGACTTCTTTTGTTTACTGACGGGCGCCGGATTTCTGATCACTGATGTTCATAGGGTTCTCCCGAGCCCCGTCCAATATGTGACCGGATAGATTTCAAGCGAAAAATACGCTCGACTCCCTGGCGGATTTGAAATTCTGCGACTCTCTTTCGATCTATAAATTCGGCCGGGGACCCTTGGATTTGTGACGCAGGCTTTAGGAAGACGATTCTGTTCTTTGGCAGTCTGGTCAACAGGAATGCAACAACCTGACTAGAGGTGGCAGCATAACATCTTTTACTGCGTCTTTATAATAATCTTTCTTTTACATTTTTTTATTTATATTATTTGTTGTAGTTGCTGCAGACTTCAGGATTTCAGGCAGCTATAGACTGGCTGCTATAGACAGTTGCCCACTAAGACAGGTTTGACTGTTTTATTTGTCAAGTAACGATTTGTTTATTGTCTTTTCATCAATACAGACCAACTTTCAAGCAGCATCACATCCTAGGTGAAATTCAGTGAGATATTTGGCAGTCTGGCCAGCAGCAATATAAACCCCTCAAAAAAAGTTCGGAAACTCAAGTTTGATCGATCATATCTCTCATATTTTTTAATTAGCATATTCGAAATTGGTGTCACAATAAAGCCTCATTATATACCTTTCAAACGGTGCATTATGTATAGTGAATATGCAATTGGGGCGATTGCAGTAGCCCAGAGAATAGGGGGAGGCAGGAAGTGAAATGTCGCAAAATGGCTCAATGCATTTAATTTACGAGTGCATGACTGTGCTGACCAGTTTTTTAAAAGTTCACTTTCTATTCAATACTGCCACCCTTTCCATTCATCAACATCATTGGAATTTGATACCATTTTAATGGAAATGATCTCTTCATTACGATGGCATATTAATCGTAAAGATAATGCAAATAGGGTGTGTGCAGCGAACCGGAATATGGAGATGGGTCGAGTGTGAAATCAAACAAAAAGATATGGAGTTGACACAAAATCAGAGCGTTGCATTTTTTTCGAGCTTTTGTGGGGATTTGTTAGCATTTCAAATGAAATATTCATGATTCAAATTGATATCAACGGAAAGCCCAACAACTCTTCTGTATGAAAATGTAAAATTTATAATGATTTTAGTAAAGGGTGGCTGCAGGGAGATGAATGTGGGGGAGCCTCAAAAGTGACCCATTTCAAAACGCTCTGATTTCAAGGCAGTTCTGAGTCACTATTCATGCGTTTGCAATTGAATTCTGCTCATTCATGGCCAACTCATTCAAGTCGCATTACATCCTCCACACAATGGTAAAAGACACCGACAACAAATCACAGCGTTTTGAAATGGGTCACTTTTGAGGCTCCCCCACATTCATCTCCCTGCAGCCGCCCTTTAAAAAATCATTATAAATTTTACATTTTCATACAGAAGAGTTGTTGGGCTTTCCGTTGATGTAAATTTGAATCATGAATATATCATTTGAAATGCTAAAAAATCCTCCCAAAAGCTCGAAAAAAATGCAACGCTCTGATTTTTTGTCAACTCCATATTTTTTGTCTGATTTCACACTCGACCCATCTCCATATTCCGGTTTGCTGCGCACAACCCATTTGCCTAATCATTACGATCAATATGCCATCGTAATGAAAAAATAATTTCCATTAAATTGGTATCAAATTCCAATGATTTTGATGAATGGAAAGGGTGGCAGTATTCAATAGAAAGTTAACTTTCAACAAACTGGTCAGCACAGTCATGCACTCGTAAATTACATGCATTGAGCCATTTTGCGACATTTCACTTCCTGCCTCCCCCTATTCTCTGGGCTACTGCAATCGCCCCAATTGCATAATCACTACACATAATGCACCGTTTGAAAGGTATATAATGAGGCTTTATTGTGACACCAATTTCGAATATGCTTATTAAAAAATACGAGAGATATGATCGATCAAACTTGAGTTTCCGAACTTTTTTTGAGGGGTTTAGATGATCTGACTAGAGGGATCCTGATAATGTTTTTTTAATTCATTTATTTCCTTTTATTTGTGTATATTTTACAGTTTGTATTATTTTGATTTCATCAATACAGACCCGATTTCAAGCAGCATCAAATCCCGGGTGAGACGCAACGAGACACACTTCTCTTCGGCAGCCTGGCCAGCAGGAATGGAGACGACCTGACGAGGGGAGGCAGCATAACCTCAAACAACAGCAGCAGAAGTAAAGGCGGTACAAAGCACAGAACAACACTGATTGGATCAGGTAAATACAGTTGGTGTTTAATTGCATACATATTGAGTATAATTAATTGCCTGTTGACTCACAATGTTATTACAATGCCAGGGAGCAATGTTTTGGCCGCTTCTGCTGGCCTTTGTCAAGCTGACTGAGGGGGATGCGTTGCGCGGCCCAAGTTATATCGTTGTGCCACCACAGTTGAACTAGTTTGAGCTGGTTCAGATGCATACATCTTAGTAATTGCCTTTTTTATTGATTAACAAATATTTAATCGTAAATATATAATCCATTGCGGATATAGTATCGGAAATAATATCGCTAATGATATTCGTTTGTCTCGCAATGTATGGTAAAACTAGGAATCTAAACGATCATGACGTTTCGTATGCTACTGCAATACTTTGTCAAATGATAATATCGAATGTAGACACTCGGCTTTTATGCTCTACCGTGGCTCCCAACATCACAATCTCGCATGAGCGATTGCACACGGGCCACTCAACCAATTGGCATCAACCGTTGGGGGCCGGTTGGTCGGGGTAGTGTCGTGGCGACGTATCGTACGCTGGTTCGTTAGGCGGGCCGATCCAGTGTCCCGTTGATTGGTTGAGTGCCCGTGTCCACCGGCCAATCGGCGTGTTCCGTTGTTGACCTAGTTTTACCATACATTGCGAGACAAACGAATATCATTAGCGATATTATTTCCGAAACAAATATTTAGTTTGAATTATTAAAACACATCTCACTAATTACATTTGTACGATTCAGTTATTTCATTTACAATGTACAAATGTTGATGAGTACAAATTTTTACCTAAAAGATAAAGCAAGAAAAGATTATATACAAGAATAGAAAAACATGTGAGAGATTGTTGTATGTCTTGTTTCCTCATGGCAATGTGTCCCAGCCTGATTTCTCAGTTCTCCATAGATCTCAAAGGAGATTTTCAAGTAGGGTCAGTCACAAGCGCTCATCAAGCTACAACTTGCAGCAGTTGCGGGCAAGCGGTCTTTGGGTCAGCATTGGGTCGCTATATTTCTGTCTAAAGACTAGTATATCACTCTCATGGTTTTACCATCCATTCTCTCTTATCTTCCAGGTCTAGTTTCCCAGCCCGATCCGGCAGAACCCAGGATAACGGAGGAGAATTTCGAGCAGGGTCACTCGCGCTCGTCAAGCTACAACTCGCTGCAGTCATGGGCGAATGTCTACAGCAGCGCACACTGTCTATCTTTCTGTCTGTAGTATATCCCACTTGCAGTTTTAACATCTTTCTCTCACTTAACCCTCAGGTCTAGTTTCCCAGCCCGATCCGGCAGAACCCAGGATAACGGAGGAGAATTTTGAGCAGGGTCACTCGCGCTCGTCAAGCTACAACTCGCAGCAGTCGCGAGCAAGTGGCTACAGCAGTACGCATTCGGTGTCGTCGTCCGGTGGATTCACAGAGCACTTCTCAAGCGCCACGAGCCTGACCGACCTTCCCGAGAACAAAGAGCAGCCAAAGGATGCGTGGAGGGGGATGGGAACCAACGAGAGGAGAAGAGTACGTATGAGTCTTGTCCTTAAAGGGATCTAGTAACATTGTCTAAATCAACTAAACTTATTTAGAATTCTAGTGGTTCTCTCATACATTGTTGTATTTTTTATTACCAATAGAAGCATGAAACAGGTGTTGGTTTTTCAAATTTCCCTTTCGTTAAAAAGATATTTACGATTGAAGTGTTCAGATTTTTGATTATCCACTGGACAGTTATAACTGTGTTCAAAGTCAGTGCTATGAGTTAGCGAATATCACTTTGCATTTTCGCTCCTTACTCAGCCACATAAAATCCATTTAATGTGAAAATGTTCGCACATTAATTAGTGGACATATCAGATCACAAAAATGCACATTTTGTCAACCATTCATCAATTTTTGCATATATGCCAACAACATTACTAGATCCCTTTAAAGCTATGTATACTGCATGCATGAGAACCGTATTTAGGCAGAAGCATTCTAATCATTGTTACTGTATACAAATATTTGGAAGAAGTTATTATAATTATAACCATCATCTTTAGATTATTACACTGTTATTTTTCATTTCACTCTGGTTGCATATTTATATAGAAACTTGCAGAAGAGCCGTAGTGAAAACTGGACATTGATGCTGACAAAGTCATCAAAGGCATCTTCCAAATCATTGACCATCTTTTGTTAGCTGCTGCCTTTCCTTTCTGCCCTGTTATTCTTTTTTTAATCATGTTTTGTATCTATATAGAAACTTGCAGAGGCGGAAGAGTCACAGAGGAGACTAGACAACACAAGAGTGGATGCGGATGAAGTCATCGAAGGCATCATCAGTCAGCAGGACTTCCAAACAAATGAGACATCAGAAAGTGAGTACTGTTTACAGAAGACATGCGTAACATCCATGGGCGTAGGAGCACATCTTTCACAGGGGGGGGGGGGGGGGGGGGGGGGGGGGGCGGGGCTGAGGTCTTAAGTATCCTTCCTGTATTTTTCACCTGACAAACAGAAGAAAAAAAGGTCTTTGCTTGTTTTACTCCCTAAAATAACATAATTTTCCCGAATAATGTCATGAGTTTGCCGGAATGTAACATGACTTTGCCCGAATATGACATGAGTTTGCCCGAATATGACATTGATTTGCCCGAATGTGACATGGCTTTTTGCCTGAATATGGCCATTTTCAAAACTCATGCATTAAATGGCTAGAAGGCAGTAGGTACCATTTACAAAAGTGTACCAAAGTTGTCATTATAAATCCGTCCTGTGTAAGAGATGGATGCTCCAACAGTTAACCCACCAGACTCCAATGGCTAGTTAGCTTTCATTACACTAGTTATACAGCCAGATAACCTCTAAAGTCCAAACACTTCTACCAGTCTTTGGCTTTTGTTCAATTTATCCCCTGCTGTTGGTGTTTGAATATTTACAATTGTTTGATTTCCATGACATTTTTGTGTTATCTCATGTGATTAATGTTAATTGCTGTCTGCTGATGTATGCATGCCTATAAAACAAAAACAAAATTATAATATTTTTTCTTTGTATCTGCTTTTTTCTAGATGAGGGCTTGCAATTGTACATTGCGAAAGATGGATCAACAGCACTCGGAAGTCATCATTTAAAAAACAGGCGAGTTTGATATTGTTGTTTTTGTTTGTAATGACTGTAGTTGTAGTTTCTTTGTGTTAGGGGAACAGAATTACAGTTTAAACATGTCTAAGTTGCAGGGTAGGAAATACACGGGGGCTGAGGGCGATATTGCCCCCTAATTTTCAAAATAGCCCCCTGATATCAGTAGGTAGCCCCTAAAATTACTATAAGGTATTATCTGAAATATTTTGTGATATAATAATCATATGAGAAATATGAGAAAAGTAGCCCCCTAAAATAAAAAAATTAATTCTTTATAGCAGCCAATTTGCTTCTAGTGGCCACCAAAAGTGAGCCGCTACAGAGAAAAACAGTGTCATAGAACCTGTCTATAGTATTACTACTAGTATTTATGATTTTATTTATTAATGAAAATAGCCAACCTGTGTATTATAGCTAATGAAATATATATAATTTCATTTTTATTTACTCTTTCATTACAGAATGTCGGCAGGAACCTTTGAAGCTGTTGTGATTGATCAGAGGTAGTGCTGCCTTCACACAGTGTCCATCTGTCTGTCTGTCAGTCTTTCCGTATGTGCACCATCCATGGAGGACACACACCAACAGACGATTAGCAGGAACTGCAGCAAATGCATACCGTCTGTCTTAGTGTTTGTATGTATCTGCATCAACCATCCAAGTGCAAACACTGATAGAGAATCGTCAGCCTACCAGCTCTTGGAATGGCTGCATGTTTGTCTGTTTGTCCTGTATGTATGGGCATTAACCATGCAGTACACACCAACAGACAATCAGGATGAACTGCCACGTGTCTATCTTTCTGTATGTGCATCAGTCACGCGGAAGGCACACCAACGGACGGTTGTTAAGAACTGCTGTGTGTCTGTCTTTCTGTATGTGCATCAGCCATGCAGGACATGCAAGAAAAGACAATTAGCCGTATATATTTATGGCATATTTGCCTGTCCTTCTGTCTGTCTGTATGTGCATCAACAGACACCATCGTCTCCAGCAGCGGTCAGTGGACACTTTCAAGAACTGCCCTTTCCAGAACTTTGGACAGCCAGTCACATAGAGGGAGAAGAGAGGAGAGAGAGAGAGTGCGAGAGGGAGGGAGAGAAACCCCAAATGATTGTGTGTGTGTGATTCAACAACCCCTCATTAACTCTTTAACATACATGTACCAATGGATTTGTATACATTCTATGTACTGTGTGGTGCAAATTGGCACTCCTAGCACTACATGAGTGAGTGATATTTTCAAGGGATTCTTGCAATCTTGTTAACTTGATTATTTCAGTCAGTATTGATCAAAATCATGATCAAAATACTCTTCTCTGTGAGGAAAAATGTAGATGACAAAATGAGAGGTATTGGCCTGTGGAGTGGATAATAGGTTAGCGTTCTGAAAGGCACCTTTGAATTTGATTGCAGAGGAATGGTTTTTATCTAAGTGCTGTTCATCATCATCATCATTGCTGCTGTCATCATCAACCATATCACCATCATCACTGACGTCGTCGCCGCTGCCCCTGCCATCACCATCATCATCATCATCATCATCATCATCATCATCATCATTTTGGCCAAATGCAACTACTGATGCCTCAAAAAGGAGGAAAAAACAGCATGTGATGAAAGGAGTGGATTAAGTGGTTAATACAGTGACCCGAGAATTTGGATGGATTGAAGACCAGCTTCATGTGTTTCTTCATAGTTGCAAATAATATATTTCATATTTCAACTGTTTGTAAGAAGAATGTTTTGGAGAATTGTCGGTTCACCTCACCATATTATTGATAGATCGAAACATACCTATGTAAGTCATTTGTTGAATCTACATGTAGAAACAGACCTATGGGAGGGAGGTATGGGACTATCTTATATTATACAATTCTGCATAATAACTTTGGTACGCTACATTCTGTTGGAAAATGTGTCAGTGGTAAAGATTTTTACATTTTGTATTATCTACCTGTAGCTAGGGTAGCTATGGCCAGTCAGTCAAAGTCCTTCTCATGCCATTCAAGTGGCACATATCTCTCAGTTCAAAAGCCCAAGGTCACAGGACACGTTCTATTTGAAAGTACAGTCAAACCTGTGTATTAATAGTGACCTCTATAACAGACGGGTTCCATAACATAGTATTTCTCTGCAGGGGAGGGGACTACTTTTGGTGGTCCCTAACTATAGGCAGGCTGGCTGCTATCTAGAGGGGTGGTCACTAAGACAGGTTTGACTGTATTCGGTTATGACCCCACTCGGTTTTGAACCCGCAACCTCTTGGTCAAAAGACAGATGCTTGACCTCTTTAGACACAATGGCCGATACAAGTATTACAGTAAAACTGCATTAGGTCAAAATAGTAACTTTTCATAAGATTGACAAGCAGAGAGGCATTATCATTGCTAAAGCATATAACTATTAATATCTTTTTAAACAGGCCTGGCAATGTAGAAACTTCTAAATTTAAATCAATAATTGTTACAAACTTATTCTGTTAAAGGGACTTAGTAACATTGTCCAAATCCTCAAAATAAAATTGTAATTCTAGCGGTTCCTTTATACCTTGTTGTATTCGTATTAACAATAAAATCATGGGACAGCTTTCGGTTTTTCAAATTTCCCTTTCATTACAAAGATATGTATGATTGAAGTATTTAGATAAGAAAATCTCCGGGCGAGATTTTCATCCCTGTACAAAGTGAATGCAGTGAGTTGGTGAATATCACCCAATATCACTTTGCATTTTCGCTCATTACTTGGCCATACATTGTCCATTTGACCTGAAATTTTCACACAATACCCTGAGGACATATGAGATAACAACAGTATACATTGCATCAACCATTCATCAGTTTTTGCACATCTCAACAAAGTTACTAGATCCCTTTAAGAAATTGTTGGTATACATTTATAAGGGTAGTTTTTGTTATATCCATCTGCATCCTTTTTATAAAAACTTTTCCAATCATTGTAACTACTGTGTGAACATCCAATCAGCATGGAGCATTATTCCAGTTGCCATGGTAATTCACTATTGGAACATTTTTTATGAAACATTGATCAGCATGGAGCAATATAGCTGTTGCCATGGTAGTTACAATAGTTTGAAATTCACAACAATACAAAAAAAAAAGTTTTATGAATCAGGGCAGAGGAATGTGGTTATGTTCTACTTTTCCCTTCAAGAACACTTTCTTTTTTGGATCAATAGGCCAGTAGGTGGGTTACCTGGGTTTCAAAGTAAGTAAAAAATGTTAAGCAAGCGGTCTGTGTTATTATGGTGACTAATCTTTGGTAAAGGATATGTTGGTATTCATTGACTTGTAAATCTATCTTGTCTTTTAAACCGTTTTACTTTCTTTTCATAACAAATGGCAATCGGTTTGACATTGATGTCTATTACACTCTTGTTTTATTAAAGAAGGTAGTCATATTGTAGTTTGATTAAAAATGTTATACTGTAAGAATTATGTAGCAGCAGCAGTATTCAATGTGCTATATTTATAAATGTATTAAAGCTTCCCTAATTACCCCCGCTTCTGAATTAACACAGTAGGACTCAAACAACCCCACCCCTCCCCAACTCTCAAAAACATGTATTGTCACAATGATAAATTGACCCGTTCTTTCAGTGTCTGAATATCATTTTCATGGTTGTTTGATAAACCAGCATATGATGACACACGCGGTACCCCGGGGTACCGCGTTGTGTAGCGCCATCTGGCGTCCAACCGTACCGCAGCTATTGCGTTGTGCATGCAGTGCAGCGCGCGATTGTATGCACGCTATACCCACAGTACAGCCCTAAAAATTAAATAAATAATTAAACAAAATGGCGGATTTTCGTCTGGTACACCGGGGTACCGTTTATGTCATCATATACATAATCAATTAAATATTCATATAGTGTACTTCATAATGCAATTAATATACACATTTGATATGTCAGTGGAATTGTTTTTTTTTTTAACCTCAATTTCTTTAAAGGGAATCAGTAACATTGTCCAAATCCTCAAAACTTATTTGGAACTCTAGTGGTTCTCTCATACCTTATCATATTCATATGAACAATAAAAGCACGGGACAGGCATTTTTGCTCATATCTCAGCCAAAAAACATCCAATTAACGTGAAATGTTCACACTTTACTTTGTGGACATATCAGATCACTCCAATACACATTTTATTAATCACTCATCACTTTTTGCACTTAAAAAGTTACTAGGTCCCTTTAAACCCGCAATGAATAATTTCTTACGTATTGAGAACTCCATTATTGGAGAAGGAAATATAACATTGTGTTTTTTCTTATTACTCCAAGCAGCATTTGTGAGGAATTAGCGTCTTTGTTTCTTTTAAAGAAGACAAACATAAGTTTTTGTTTTGTATTTTTGTTTTCTGTTTTGGAAGAAGGTCCAATTCACATCTGACACCTTTTAAAGGACATTACATTTTACAAGGTACCAACAGTAAAGAGATTTCAAACAAATGATAAAGCCATGGTATCTTAAAGTAACAATCACTGAGTAGCTAAAAATTGATCAATGAAATATGTTTGTATGCATCATCAATTTGAAATCAATTAATTGCTTCCAAATTTTGTATTTTTCCTGATTTTGTATGTTTATGCATGCATTATTTTGTAATATTTTTTATTATTATTGAGAACATTAATTTGCTGTGAGCATTTTTTGTGCTTTCATTTTGATTCAGACTTACTTTTCAATTGCAGTTAGGGCACTATTTTTTCTGTATTTTTGTGTTTATTTGTTTGAAAATATCTGCATTTGTGTGTTTATCCGTTTGAAATTATGGTAAAGTTGAATCCTATATTGTTGGTGTCCCCCCTACCTTTGTTTTGTCCTTTCTGAAAGATAGTGCGCTCCCTCAAATTAACTTGAAATAAATCAATAAAACAGTAATTGCTCATTTTTGCAAGTACATTCTTGAATTATGAATAGTAAGCATTTGGAAATTGACCATGTATGATGTACAATTTGCAGAATCATATGACTATGTAGGACCAGCGCTATGTTCAATTGATCAGTTTACCAAACGTACATTACTCGCATTTTAATTAATTTTTTAGAGCAATATTATGTATCCTTAGATAAAAACAAACCAAAGATAAATCTGTAGAGTTTTGATTGGCATTTTTAATGTATAAACCAATATATAGTTTGTAAAATAGACTGACATATTAACTTTAACTTGTTCCAGGTACATGTATACACATTTGGGTATGACATGCTTTCTCCTAGACAGATTATGTGTAGGGCCAGGCACAAGGTGTATAGAGTACCGAAGCTGTGACATCATAACAATCTATTTTTAGAATTTCTCAATTTGATCTTAATTTTTCCAAAAGAGCATCACAAATAATGTCCAACTGTTGAAAATCATTTGGCTGAGATATGACCATCCAAATAACAGTGATTTCCTATTGAAATAAATTCATTCGGATGGGCATATCTCAGCCAATACTTAACATATTCGATTGATTTTCAACATTTGGACATTATTATTGATGCTCTTTCGGAAAATGAAGTTCAAATTTGGAAATTCTAAAAATAGGTTTATTATGACGTCACACTTCACCACTCGACTGTAAGGTTAGGATTCATGCAAGTCTTATAGGTTATTTTGTTTTGTTTCTCATATTGGTATTTTAAATTTCTCATTCATGCTATATACATGTGTTTTTGCTGTGTAGATTTGTATTGTTGAGATGCATTCAGTCAACTTCATTATGTTGTTTGGAGAATTATATGTTCAAATAAGCTGCATGTGTTTAATCTCATATTCTCATCATCAGATCTAAATCTGAGATTAACTTTTGTTCAGGAGTCAGTCACAATGGGTAGTTTTATCCGTAAAAAACACACATCTTGGAAATTAGATAAGACTTAACTATACTCCTTTAATCCTGAATGCCCATAGATGGAAATCTGCTTGGAATTCTGCTATTAAAAAAATGCCTGATCTACAAATTTAAATTATAGAAAAACTATGTGCCAGAAGAAAAAAAGTAAACCCCCCCCCCCCCCAAAAAAAAAAAAACTGTTAAAAAGTAAGTGTTCTCACCAAGACTTTTTTCAGTAGGAGATACAACAATTATTACTTTTCTCATGTGTAATGAGGATTAAAAAAACTAAATAATAGTTTATAACTTTTATTTGAGAAGCTTCTTGTGCTTTTCATGTGCAGAATGTCACCAAAAACAAACAGAAAGTTGTTATGATAATTATTTGAGAAGCTACTTGTGTTTTTCATGTGCGGACTGTCACCTTGAAGAGCTTGTAACAGCTCATCATTTTGTAAATGTTATGAATTATAGTGAATTGGTGTGATTTAGCTTACAAAGTATTATCAAAGTAATATGCGGAACGTTTTGAATAAGAGTAATTATAAGAAAATTATCGGAGGAATCTTTGAAAGTTCTCGAAATGGGTGTTTTTCAGCTCAAGGTCACAAATTCTACAGTACCTATTTTTTTAGATAAATAATTGGAAAACTTATTTTCTTATTTTATGGATTTTTGTATCATATGTGTTGGTGTGTTGTTGTAAACAAGTGTCTAAGGCATCAATCTCATTGGTTATAAGGCATGATCTGTTCATTGCCAGCATGGTAAAGACACATTGTGAATGCATAACTCTTCATATAAAAATAAAATATGAGTCGATTTTTTTAAAAACTGAAGCATAGGTCATGGAATTGATGGTTCTATCTTAATTATCTACACATACATTTGTGTATTTTTCAAAACTTGAGAGGGTCTTGCTTTTGGTATTAAGAAACAGCTAAATTGGTGATTTGTTTCCATTATAAACAAACGGTTTGTTACCTCTTGATATCTTATATGTGTATCATGTGTTTATTCATAAGTCTATCAATCTAAAGATACATATTTACTTTTTTTTTGTATCAAAGGAATCTAATAATGCTTCTGTAAATTTTGTAAGAAAAAAAAGAAAAAATAGTTTTTATTTATTGATCTGTATAGATTGGATATTATGAATATGTATAGAAATCCAGTGCATCTATAAATTCAAAGATTATGTATAAGTGTTGAAAGAAAAGAGTTTTGTTTGTATTATGTGTGTATTCTACGAAGCAGGTTTTGAATTCCGCTCTCTCATGATGATTATTATGGTCTGTCTTTAGAAGAAAAAATATATATTTTCATGGTATTGTAAAATACTACATGTATTTCTGTATTTTTCATAGAGTTTTGTCAATTAAAAAGTTTTAATTGGCCACTATATCAGAATAGAAAATAAGGTGGTTTATAGTAATATAGATTAAGACTTTGTGTGGCAGGGGCTTGATGCTAGCTCAACACAGACACTAATCTACTGATCTCTGAAAGTGGAAACAATTATTACAAGTATTAAAGCGAGGAACTTGACTTTTTTTTTACATGTATATCAGGTATCTTGTGAAGAAATTGTTAAAAAAAAGGAAACTGAAGAGATTTGACTAGAAAAATAACTTTGTTATAAGAGGGATTCATTATATCAGGGGGGTGTTGCATAAAGAGTTTTGACCACGAAAATAACTTTGTTATAAAGAGGGATTCATTATATCAGGGGGGTGTTGCATAGAGTTGTGATCAATCGCAAATTTGCGATTAAACACAAGTCTGAAAATGCGCCTAAACAGTGGCGTAGCCAGGAATTCTGCAGGGGGTGGGGGGGGGGGGGGGGCTCCAACCTGCAAGGGTGTAAGTGCGAGCTGCTTTCAGGTGGGGTCCAGGGGGCGGGGCCCCTCAGAAACTTTTGGATTATAGCTATTCGAAACCCCAAAAATCAAAACTACCAGCTAACAGGCAAGCATACAAAAAAAAACAAAAAAAAAAAAACGAAAGGAGAGATCAGTAGACATTGTGCTAGCTGGACCAGTGTCTGTGTCTAGCCCCTAGCTGCCCCCTATATTCCTGTTCCCCTCTTTATTTCCTGCTTTTGTCTTTCGTCGATTGTGATGAACGTGAACCCTTTCCTCTGTCTGAGCAGTTGTCGACTATTTTAAATTAAAAGAAAATATTTTGCAAAAATTAACTCATTGACTCATTGTTTTTTGTTTTGTTGCAACCTTTTGTTATCTTTTTTTGTTTTTATCGGTCTATAACTGTTTATGCTTGTCTGTATGTCAGCTCACTCAGTGGGTAGAATGTAGAAAGTGGGTATGTATGTATGTATGTATATATGTATGTGTTTGTGTGTATGTATGTTTGTATGTATTTTAGCTCTATTGCCTAATGGTCATACTCTTCCTCATTTAGATGGTTTCATTGTTTTAATAAATAATACTAATAATATACTTGATTTATATATAGCGCCTAATATGATTGATAATCATATCTAAGCGCTTTACAATGATATTATTACCCCGGTCATAGGATACAATGCAAACCAGCACACATTTAATGAATGAGTGAGTGTGTGTGTGTGTGTGTGTGTGTGTGTGTGTGTGTGTGTGTGTGTGTGTGTGTGTGCGTGTGTGCGCATGCAAGTTCATGCAGAATAATATATCAACATTTTGTGAAAATAACGCAAAGGAGATTTGAAAACAAGAATACACTTAAAGCAATATTGTTGCAAGGAAAATAATTATTCTCTATAAATCAGTGCTCCACACTTACTTTTTGTTACTATTTCAAATGTTTGGTGGCCTGAAAAACAGTGAAAATAATAAAAAACATGTTTTCAATAAATGATTTCAATAAATCTAAATTCATTTGTGTTTGTCTTATTTGTACTTGTTCTCATCAGACAATCTAGTCTTATTTTATTTTCATTAAAAAACAAATTTAAATTAATATGTAGAAATATATTGGTATAAAGAAAAACAAATTAATGAAATCATGCCCAAATTTGAATATTTTTGTTATGCAATGGCATTTGTGTTTTTACCAAGGCAATATTTGTGGACCTACTATAAAATAAAAAATAAAAATAATTCAGGAACATAGAACTGTATAAAGCGGTACATAAATAACAACATTGAAATAAGGATAATGTTTTTATTTTGTGGTCAGTGTTTTGTGTATAAAAAGCAATACGGTAGTTATTCATATTGTTGAGAGAAAAAAACAGTGTCATAGCAAATTTTTGTTGATGATTTATAAAATGTTATTATATTTTTTAAATATATGAATAAAGAATAGAAATGTAATTGGCAACAATAGTCACATTTGACTGATTGACACCGAACAACAACAACAACAACAACAACACAACACTATTAGTAACAGAAAAGGGCCGTGCATGACGTAACTTTGTAAACAAAAAAGGGAAAATCCCCACTCTTTAAGATGGCGGCCTCCAGTAGCGTAAAACGTGCGTTGTCCCTGCAGATTCTTGCCGAATGTAGCACCACAAAGGCTCGAGTTTGCAAGATGGAACTGCCTCACCAAATGGTTGATACCCCCGTTTTCATGCCTGTTGGCACTCAGGGCACCATGAAAGGAGTAACGTGCGATCAACTCGAAGAGTTGGATTGCCAGCTGATTTTGGGAAATACTTATCACCTCGGCATGAGACCGGTCAGTCCGATACGTTCATTTTCGTGTGTGTGTGTGTGTCCTTAGTTTTAAAAGGCTTTAATTTCCTTTTTTGTAATTGTGAGGCATGGACTTGGGATTGTTCAAAATGATGATGGTGACGGTGATGATATGGATGATGATGATGATGATGATGATTGACGATGACGATGATGATTATTGATGATGATGATAATTAATTTAATGATGATGATCAATGATTATTGATGATGGTGATTGATGATGATAATGATGTCTTGATCATTGATGATGAATGATGATTGATGTCATGATGATGATGATGATTATTTTTATTAATATATTTCATCACTCAATGTTATTTCTTAAAAATTTGCATTTGTGATTTTGCAATTAATCTAGTTTGACCTTTTTGATCAGTGATGTGATATATAATAACAATCAATTATCCAATCATAGATTTGTTTGAATTGCCCCCTTCTCAGTTTAAATGTTATATTTCTTCCAAATGTACAAGTTTGTAATAGTCTGTTCAATTCTCTTCACATCAATCATGTTCTCAAACAAATTTACAATTTTCATATATACATTTTTTGCTTCATTTTTTCAGGGACCTGATACATTAGATGAAGCTGGTGGCTTGCATCATTTTATGAATTGGAAGAGAGCTTTGCTGACGGTAAGTACCATGTTTTTGTTAAATAAATTCTGGAAGAAATGTATGCAGTACAAAATAAAAAACTAAAAAACTATTAAAGACAGGGTTATAGATGAAGTTTTTAACCAAGCAACTTCTGTCAGAAACGCCTCCAGTTTAAATTCCAGATGGAATATTTTGGAGGGATATCAACCAAGAAACCAAGAAACTGTTCAATGTTTATGTTGGCTTGCACTTTATTGCAAGCAGCATTGCCACAATTTGAATGTCAGAAATGTCCTTCATAATTAAATTGTAATAATTACCGTACTTTGAAAGATTTGCATGTTCTAAATTGAAAACAGGACAGTGGTGGGTTTCAGATAGTCTCACTCAATGCAGGAATTAATTTCTAATTTGAGGGGGCTACTTTTCCAATCTGATGGATAGGGGCTACCTACTGATTTCAGGGGGCTATTTTGAAAATTAGGGGGCAAAATTGCCCTCAGCCCCCGTATATTTCGGTAGGCACTTTTGAGCCAACAGTAGCGTGAGGGCCAGTGCTAGGCTGGGCGTTCATGAATAATCATAGGGTAATGACATCACGATACGTCATTTCAGACTTTAGTGAAAACTCTGCATGATACATTTACTAAATGAACCGCTACTCACCATCTTTTATGGCAAAAGAAAATAAGAGTCACAAGAGAGGATTCGAACCCATGACCCCAAGTGTTGATGTCCACAGCGTGACGTCTAGGCCACGTCAACGGCTGATGATCGGTGTTGGTTTCATTGTAACTATAAGCCCTCAAACTCATGAATATTCATGATGCAGATGACGTACCGTGACATCATGACCTTATGTTTATTCATGAACGCCTGGCCCTCACGCTACTGTTGGCTCAAAAGTAACTACCGTATATTTCCTACCCGGGTTTCATGCACTTCTAAAGTTGGCTAATAACAGTCAATGAATGTTTAATTTTCCATGTTTAAAGGTAAAGGTGAGTTTTGGTAATTTCCAAAGTGCCCCCCCAACATAAATTGTAACGGATTTGGCTGATTTCAATTCCATATGAAAGATCATCGAAAAAAACATGGGAAATAATAATAATTCCCATTCAAATGCTCTAATTGTTGTGAAATTTACTTTCAAAATATCATATAAAAGTGGTTGATGCCCGGGTATCACTTTTTAGAGAACGCTAGTGCGAGGCACTAGCGTTCTATGTCCTCCTAATAAAGGACTGAAACCAAATATTTGTGTGCACGCTAATTGTGCTTAAAACTATACATATTATACGATACTTACCAGCAATTTACTCTCCAATATGTGATCCAACTACCGGGTGGATTAAGATTATGATTTGTCCTTCCATTCCGCAAAAAATTAGTGATATATGCGCCTCATGGACCAGTCGCTCCGTGTGTTAGCGCGACTGTGAACGAAAGGCGTACGAATTCGAATGGGGCTTGCGTCAACGGCAGTGTTGGAGTCATACTTCTATGGTTGCGATACATACTATACACGTACTACTGTATAGTATTACCGCACACTGCACTATACAGTCCCGTATTACCGCACACTGCACTATACAGTCCCGTATTAGGACCTACAACGCTAGTGCTTCGCGCTGAGTTAATTTGACACTTCGAGTTGTAACGGCTCTTTTTGAATGATAACAGGGGTTTTACTTTGTCGTTTGTAATTGTGTATACTTTTCGAGCATGGTGAAGTTATAACTATTAGTTTGTACCGTAATGGTGAAGGTTTTGGTTACTAATGTTAAGTTTGACCAATACTCAACTATCCCTTTAATTTGGGATTCAATGTCAAATAATTGAAATATAAATTTATAAACAGTTTTACCATGAACATTTTCTGAACTAAAAATAAATAGGACAGCGGTGGGTTTCAGATGGTGTCACTTCTAGAGTTGACAGAGAACCCCTGATGATTGTTTCATTTTCTATCAAAACTTGATTTAATCGCAGCTATTATTGGAAACAAACTTTAAATCTTAGACATTGAAAGATACATTTTGTTTACCATTAACATGTTAATTTTCTATTACTATTAATTTGACAAATAGGACAGCGGTGGGTTTCAGATGGTGTCACTTCTAGATTTGGCCGAGATCACAGAGGCTGGAGTCAAGTTCCAGTCTCCGTACAACAAGGAGGAGATGCTCCTGACCCCAGAGAGGTCCATCCACATCCAGAACAGCATCGGGGCAGACATCATCATGCAGCTGGACGATGTGGTCCACAGCCTGACCACCGGTCCTAGGGTGGAGGAGGCCATGCACAGGTGATCATGATGATAATGATGATGAGGAGGGTGAGGATGAGGTTGTACTGATGGTGATCATGATGATGATGATGATGACGACGACGCATGAATGTGTTGTCTAAATCTATCTTTCATAATTTTGTTCCTTTTCATTTTACACTTTCAGATCAATCAGGTGGCTAGACCGATGCATCGGGGCCCACCAGAGACCACATGAGCAGAACTTGTTTGCCATCATCCAGGGAGGTCTGGATGAGCAGCTCAGGATTCAGTGTGCAAAGGGTAAAACTCTTAACCCGTTGGGGGTGTTTCACAAAGATTCTAAGTTGAACTTAAAGTTATGGAATTCAATTTGTAGCCTTGGACTGAAAAAGTATTTAAGAGCAAAATTTCATACAATCAAAACTAATATGTATATTTTACATTGCTTTCCACAATTTTAAGTCTAACTTAGAATTTAAGTTCAACTTAAGATTTTTGTGAAACACCCCCAGGACTGATTGATTATGCTATTACATGTATTCTCCATAGTCCCTAGCCCACGTTTTTAGGGGACCAGTCCTGAATGGGTTAAAGCTGAACAACTGTGTTGGAAACCTATCAAACAAAAGTTGTATTGCCAATAGATTGAAAAAAACTAGCTTAGATCTGTAAGCGATATATTTTGTTCATGGAGGATGATCGACTCATTAAACCCCCCTGGTCAAAAGAAATTTCTGCAGCTCTCAGCCAGTCGTAAAAGAATATTCTCATAACTCAACTTGCCCCGGTCAAATGCTCATCACTCTTTGTGTTACATATAATAAACAGTTATATTACGCATCGATGCAATCAAGTCTCATAGATTTAACTAGATCAATACATATGTACATGTAATAGGGATATTTTACAGATCTGTTATAGATATTTTGAAGCAGGAACAACTCGGTAACAATGACACTAGGAAGATGATCAGGGGGAGAGTGGGATATGGTGCTATGATATCCAGCCCTGGGATGTTGCAATTAATCAAGTCAGAAAATATGTGCATTTGAGCTAATCATTTGCGCACATTTCTGACTTGCGATTAATCACAACTCTTGATGCAACACATCCTGAATGTGTTAAAGGATACCTAAAAGAACTTTGTGAAAGACTCAAAATTTTGATTTTTCACTCTGTTTCAGAGATGGTGAAGCGGGACACACCTGGGTATGCCATCGGAGGGCTGAGTGGGGGCGAGGAGAAGGACAAATTCTGGAGGATGGTCACTCTGTCCACTGACCACCTCCCTAAACATAAACCCAGATACTGCATGGGTGTTGGGTAAGTAAGTAATGCTGATGCTGATGATGATGATGATGATGATGATGATGATGATGATGACGAAAACAATAATGATGATGGTGATGCTCAATGTTATTAAACATTGATCTTTATGAAAGATGGAGAATTCTCTTACTGAGGTATTATGTACCTTATCAAGGTACACACATACCACAGTGAAACTTCATTAAAACAAGCACATTTGGTCCATTGAATTTACCTTGTTGTATCAGATAGCTCCTTGTACCAGGGCTCATACAAAATAACTTTCATTGAACCTAGACCAGTGAAATTACCTCGTTATAACAGAGCTCATTAATTAAGAGTTTCACTGTATAATACTAGTGATAATGGTCAATAATGATGGTGATGGTGATCTTTAAGATGTAAAGAATGTAAAATTATAAACCTTCTAGTTTCAAATATAAATTTATGTTGTTTTTTCCATAATTTCATTAGCCACTTTTCTATTCTTCTCATTCTCACAGTACTTACCTAATCCCGAGGTATTGTATCGCTTCAATTTTTTCCCATATTATATGCCTTTTCATTTTGTCCCCCTTTTCAAAGATATGCAGTTGATCTTGTTGTATGCTGTGCTCTCGGTGTTGACATGTATGACTGCGTTTACCCAACGAGGACGGCAGTAAGTAATGGTTTTCCTTCATACCTCTATAATCATAATGATAATAATAAATGTTTTAATATATAGAGCATTTCATTACCGGTAACTGCATATCGGTAGTAAAGCAGATGAACAACGGAGGGCCAACTATGGATCTCTTGAAAAGCAGTTTTACTGAAGATACTGCACCTTTTGCCTTTTTAAAGAGAACATCATAAATGGATCATAAAGAAATACCCAACTAAAAGAATAGATGAATATATATATACATAACTAAATGAATAGATAAATAAATACATACGTAAATATTGTCCCAAGTTCTTACCATCGTATAAATGGCTTCCTCTTACTATTTCTGTAGACATGTTTTTGCTAAATATCTAGAATATCTCATTGTACATATTTCACTGTTTATATTCTGTATTTTACTTTGTTTTTATTCAGATGTTGAAATAAACTTGAAACTGTATTTGAAGCTCAACTCAAGTCACAAAAATATGTATTTTTTCCCCCCCAGAGATTTGGCAGTGCATTGATAATGGAAGGGCAGCTTCAACTGAAGAACAAACAATATGCCAGTGACTTCCAGCCAATAGACAAGGAGTGCGGATGCTTCACCTGTCGTCGCCACACGAGGGCGTACTTGCACTCGCTGTGGAACTACGGCACCGTTGCCTGTCAGCTCATCAGTATTCACAACATTGCATTCCAGGTGAGGGACTTTCTTGACTTGTTTATTGTTTATTGTTTTTACTGATGCTTGTTTATTCAAATTGAATGACACATGAGGTCTGGCCCATCAAGGACGAGAGCTATTTTAAGGCAAAATTGATCATTATTTTCCTCTACAAATTGGCAACTCCTAATTTGTTTCTCCCTTTTAAATGACATAAAAATAGTTCAAAAATATTTAGTAATTAAAATTTAAGACAAATATGAAGTGACTTTGCCACAAAGTTGCCAATATGAATCCTGAAATCTGTTTTTAAATATCACAATGTGTTACCAATTTAATGATTTTCCTCAATTTTAGCGATCTACGCAATAATAAAAATCATTACAAAATAACTAAAGCAGGTAGAGTATTCACAATAGGGCTCTAAAAATAGAGAAATGTATGCTCTTTCTCCTTGTATACTTCATATAACTTTGTATCTTCTTGCTGAAGTGTAGGACTACCAACCCACAAATATGTAGGACACCGTCCTTGATGGGTTAATGCCAGTCAAGTATTACAAAATGAGCTGGGCTTGGGCAGTATTTAATTGGTGGTGTATCACTTTGAAATGCTTTGTAAAGAAAATTTTTGTCCATTTTAATACTATTTCTCTATTTTATTTTTGGGGGTAGGGGAGCGGGGTGGGTATTTTAATGCAAAATGTATAGTGTCATGTTGAACTTATGGGTTGTGATATATGTGACCCGCTATAGCAAAACCTGGCACTTGTCGGTAATTCATGTTTTGAAGAAATGGGCATTTTAAGTTCACACAATGTGTGTATTAAAAAGACCTATGATTGTAAAATTGAAACAATCATATCTTCGCCAATTATTGACCAATTTGTTAGAACACAGCATCAAATGAAAGCTTGTGATGAGTCCTTTCTACAGGTATGAAAATCTAAATTTTGATTTTTACCGACAAGTACTGGGTTTTGCTACCGGTCACATTTATATATAAAATGTTTTGTTCTGACATCCTGCCTTTCTGGAGGGAACATAGTTGTCCAATTTCTCTCTCATTCCTTTATTCCATATTCCATTTCCGTTCATGTTCATGTAATTTGTTCTGTCACCCCTTCTGTTTCGCACATCTTACATTCGTTTCTTCTGAATTTCCTTTATTTCTAAAATATATTTTTCACATTAAAATCAGATGGCTCTCATGAGGAGGATTCGACAGAGCATCATGGAGGACAAATACCCAGACTTTATAAAGACTTACATGAAGACCCTCTACCCTGACAGAGATTATCCAACCTGGGTGACCGAAGCTCTCCAATCAGTCAACGTAGAATTGGAAAGGTAGCAGAGCAGTGCAATACCAAGACAATTATAAAGAGACATAGAGCATCTGCAATTGTCAGGGGAAATGTGATTTAAACACTTGAAAAAGGGTTTCTTATAACAGACTTGACTGTTGTGTTGACTGTCTTCCGTAAGAGGGATCATCAAGTGTGTGTCAGAGGAACTCTACATTTATTCACTGTCGCATTGGAAAGGTAGCAGAGTGGTGCAACACAAAGATCAATGACAAACATCATATGCAATCATTATTGGGAGAATGTGATTTAAATACTTGAACAAAATTCCCAATCTCAGACTCGACTGTGGAAGGTCTACCATTATAGGGATTATCCAGTGTGGGTGATAGAAGCTCTCCAATCAGTCAACATAGAATAGGAAAGGTAGCAGAGTGGTGCAAGACAAAGGCAAACCACATAGATCATCTGCAATCATTGTTGGAAGCATGTTGGAACCTGCCAACTCCTGTACGTAACCTGTTGAGGGTTAGGTACCCATTCTCTTCATGGTAGGTTGGCACCTGGTGGCAGCTTCGCGTTGATGACTAATGCGGGTCATTGAATCTACTAATCATGTCAACTGTCGTTAATATTTGATACAACATTTATTTATTTGATGGCATGAACAAAAACTGTAAGAGACTGCACACAGTGTGTGCTGGTTTGCATTGTATTCTATGACCGGGGTATAATAATAGTGTCAAGCGCTTAGAGATGATATTCTATCATATTTGGCGCTATATAAATCAAACCTATTATTGTTATTATTAAATATAAGAATCGTAGATAATCACTAAGTGACCTGTTATGTCAGAACTGACACCTGGTTGCATAAAACATTATGGTTTTATTGGCTTTCAAAGTTACAGAATTTGGTAGAAACTCAATGCATCCAAAATATCAAAATTATCAGAACTCTGCTAAATTTTGTGAATTGAAAAAAGTTTTTATCAAATTAAATTTATTTAAAAACAATTATAAGATGGTATACAAATCTCAAATTTGACTTTTTCTTCAAAGTACATGTAGAGGGTTTTGATGTACTAGATCAATATTTAGGCAAATTGTATGTGCCATTAAACTTGCAAGGGTACCAAATATAATGATTATAAAGAGAGATGTTGTTATATCTGTGTCTTTTGGCAGAGTTTTTAATTACTAGTAGTCAAATGCATAACTACATAATGCATTAACAAAAGGTTTATCAAATCATGAATATTTGTTTTCCTCATCAATTCTTCATGCAGGAAATGTCCTCGGCACAATCACCAAGAATGATTATTACCTCGAAGAACAATGTTATTGATTATTACATTAAAGTACTATTGTAAATATCAATATCATACTCGTACATATTTTCTTTGTATGTGTGGGTGTGTGTGCGTCTGTGTTTGTGTGTGTGCGTGTGTGTCTGTGTGTGCGTGTGTGTGGGTGGGTGCGTGCGTGTGTGTGTGTTTTATTATTACCAACAAATATTTCCATTGGAATGGATGCCATGATTCTAATACATGTCACGTGAACAAACAAAATGGTCCCTCGTGGTAGTGAATGTGATTGGTAGTGGGGGTGATGATAGTGAGAGTGGTGGAGGTTTTATTTTTGGGTGGGGCACTCTGGAGGGGGGGGGGGGGGGGGGGGTGTGGCATAGCTTTAGGGAAGGCACATGCCCAAGGGGCCATCTACAAAGTACGTACGCAATTTTTGGTCCGAAATTTACCCCCCTCTCCCCCTGTACGCACTTTTTATACACGTGGTTCAATGGAGCGTACGCATCAGATTTAGGGGCAGGGGACAAGAGAACCAAGCACCCAAGCCGTAGAGATCGAGTTGTGCAGGTGGGGATCTACTCCTTCTCCTTGCAGGGACTCGCATCTGGGAACTAAGACTGCTTTTTGCCGGGGGGGGGGGGGGGGGGGGGGTACTCGGATTATAGTCGGACGGGGGTGTGCGGCTGAAGCCTCCGAACCCATACCCACATTTTTTTTCACCGGAGTCGCGTGTTCGCTGTGTATTTCCCGCAAATTTTGTGGTTTCTTTTAGCGAGCATAGCAAGCTTGAAAATTTTTGCAATTTCGCATCAGCAAATCCCAAAATCCCGGATAAAATAGAGGAAATGAAAAAAAGGGACCCATGTCTAAGGATTTTTAAAATGAAAAGGGGACCCATGTCTAAGGATCTTTCTTGAAAAAGTCACCCTTCCCAGCGGCACATCCCCATATACCCAATATACGTGAGTACCCCCCCCCCCCCCCCTGGGCTTTTTGGAGTGGTGAAACACTTGAACATAAACATTTGTCACCTCGCAAAAAAGGCATTAGTTAGGATTATTCGGCAATATCGTGTATTAGGCCCCACCACTGCTATACTGTATGTCTTATGTAGCCAAGTTATAGCCACTAAATCTGACCTATAGCCACTAAATCTGACCTATAGCCATTAATCTGACCTATATCCATTAATCTGACCTATAGCCACCAAATTAGGGTTAGGGTTAGGGGTTTAGTTAGGGTTATATAGGGTTAGGACTTAGATTATATGTATACAGTATAGCAGTGGTAGGGCCTAATACACGATTATGCCGATTATTCCACATCTCACTCTCTTTTTTTTTATGGGGGTGGCAGCCCTCCCCCATCCCACCCCTCCCCGCACACACACACACATTCACACTTTTCTGTGTGCTTGCCCCCCCCCCCCCCCCCCCCCCCCCACATAATTTATAAGAAATCTGCAATCTGGAATGTTTTGCTTTCTTGTTGCCCCAAACACAGCACCATAGGCAGGCACACACGTGTTGTTGATCGCTGGTTATGTTGATTTACTTGACATCATATTCAAAAGTTATTCTGAAATATTCTTCAGTGCAGTGCAGTCATGCAGACCACGAGGCGGACTCTAACATTTGTGACGGGCAATAAAAACAAACTAGAGGAGGTAAGTTGCATATCATGAGGTAGATTGTAAGAGAACCTGGAAATATGGGATGTGTTCTAGACGAGTCAACTCCTGCCCCTGGCAAAGTCATACTCATACGGTCAGGTGTATGACTTGTACCCCGGCAGTGCAGGCAGGGCAACGTGACAGTGTCCCGCTCACCGATATCAGCTGCAATATTCTCTGCATATATCAGAAAATCATAACTTGTCTCTTGACTTGAGTCTTGGTCTTGGACTTGGTGCAGGCAAAGCCATGAACATGATAAATATCATGCGATCGTGAGTTGAGTAAGACTAAGACTTAAGAGACAAAATAAACGTTAAATTGCATATTTATTTATATAACCGGCATACTGAGGTGTGTATACCGTGATGGTAACACTTTATAGGCTTTAACGGCAAACACACTTATAAAAAAAGTTTTAAAAACACACAATATCATACTTTAAATAACATATCTCGGTTCATACTTACGAATTATGTTATGCATGGACATCAATGATCCAAATCTGATGCTCCATTCATTTTATTTATACTGAAATTTACTATAAAACTGGCAAGATTACAGAAGTGACGAAAATGGTTTCCGAATTTGTTCGCTGCATGCAATATCAGGTGATCAAAAACTTGTCGGCAATGCACCTCTGGCTTATTGTACAGATCGCCCCGCGCATGCGCTATGCATTGCCGACGAGTTTTCGGTCACCTGACATGCAGCGAACAAAGACGAAGGAAATAACAGTCATCATCATCATCATCATCAATTTGAGGTAAGTTATCATTCTTTTGCAACAAATTAAATATCAAGCAAGGTAGGTTGAATGTTTAATTCATGTCTAGAACTAAAAAAAAAATAATAATAATAGATGGAAAGTTCTTGAAACCACCCGTCGCAAAATTTCCTCAAAATTTTTTAACGTCTCGTCTTCACAGCGCCGTCCTACGGACGGCGCTGAGCACAGTTAATTTATTTATTGTTATTTGTGTTAATTACAAATTTATTGTATTAATTATTGTAAACATTAACAATATTTAACATGTTATTGTTAAATCACAAATTTATTTGACGGACACAGTCACCGTCCATGGTCATACTAACCACACATAGGTCAATTAGCATTGGTTATACGTACTCCATATTTGACAACATGTTCAAGCCCGTCCAAGAAGTTTGTGTTGTTATTTGGGTCTTGAAGATGTTTGTTCATGTAAATTTCTAATAATTAATAAAGTTAAACTACTATGCTTACCAAATATGCTGTTTTTGTTGTGGTTTGGATTCCGTATTGTAGCATTTGAGCTCCTTTTCTCTGGAAAAAATGAGTAGTTGCTGCAGTGCTGCACACCCTGAAACGTAGTCCGCATGTACACAAAGTATGAACCCTGATGAAGGGCCTATTTGCTCAAAATACAAATTTGCTAAATAGTCTCAATTTAAGACTAGGAATAGTTTACATTCGGATTTTATTAATTTGAGTCTGATCATCATCGTTCATATTTGTATCATTTCAAGTTTTGATGAATTTGATCACACTTGACTTAATGAAATCGGAAGGTAAACTATTCAAATTCTTAAAAGGAGACTCTTTAGTAAACGTGTATTTTGAGTAAATACGCCCTTCATATATCGATTATTACGTCCGAAGCGTGCACGCCCACCCCGCGCTATAAAATCCCATCGCAAAGAAGATCGGTCTCTCATAGAATAACACGTGTTTCGTCGCGGCGGCGCGCCGCGGCTAGGGAGGCAGGCGGCGAAGCGAACACTCCGGGATCGAGAGCGCAAACGGACGCGTCTGAATACTTATGCAGCTCTATGGCACTAGTATTCAAGAAGAGCTTCCTGCGCGATTTTTTGTTGGTAGATGGCATCAGCTAGGTATGTCGATGCTAACGAACTTTCCTATATGTTGCGTGTAAATGGTCCAGTTACTGGACCAATTTACTAGTAGATGTGATACTAACGTAACCCCAGACAGATTGGTAGGAACAAAAGGTATGTTTTTGGTGGTTTGTGTATTATACCAGGACCATTTACATGTAGATGTGGGCCGTAATCGTTACTGCAGCATATGCAGTTAACCCCGGCCCCTTGACTTGTAGGGGTGGGCCGTAATGCTGTGTTCCGATCCGAGAACGGGAACAAATCCAGGCGGTCACGGTCTCCGAGACGGGAACAGGACAGTTCCGCGAATTGGCCCTTTCTCAGATAATTCTCCGTAGATTTTGGCGACCCATTTTCTCCAGTAGGGCCATTCTTTGAAAAGTGAAACTTTTTCGGAAAAATTGAAGTTTTATTTTTCTGTAGTTTTGTTCCATTTTTGGAATGATCCATGTGTAAAGTTTCATGAAATACATGATTTGAAGTTTAAAATGAAACTTTTTTACTCATTTGCATAAATTTACATATTTCAATATGTTTCTAATAATCATAATTCAGAAAATAATCAAGATATCAAAAGGATAATTAGCAAGCTCATTCTTCTCACTTTCCTGTACAGGTTGATACCAACTTTGTAAAAATTCAACCTTTCATTCTTTTCTAAACCCGATATTATAAAATTCCCATTTTTCCATTCATATTGTACATGTCACACACGTGACCACCCCAAAATGTCACACACGTGACCAGACGTTGCCACATAATTAAGTACTATAAAAAACAACGGTTTGATATCATTCTCATTCATTGCTATTGTTGTACTTACAAATGTATAGTACTTCTCTGGTAATAAGATGAACATTATAGCTATTCATATTTTAAAGAATTTTCCAAATGAAATTTAGTTATGAAAAAAGCGCTCCGTGCGAAGTCACACACGTGACCCATGCCATTTGACCTCTGACATTGAGTTACGTAATCCTTATAGAATCTTTTGTGTTAAGTTTGAAAGACTACAACATATTCAAGTCACATATGAAGTAAAAATCATTATAGTCTCATACTTACTGAAATATAAGCATCCCATTTCAAAATTTGTCATGTTTTGGGTCACACACGTGACCAAGAATGGCCCAGTAATAATAGAAAAGTTGTATGTTTGAAAGTCAGAATTCAAATAAAAAATGGGGGAATCGATATCATTTACTTTATTGTTTATGAATATGAGTGGTTATTTTCACGAAATTCTTGGTTCATTTGATGGTCGGAAATTGAACAGAACTCGAAAAATAATTGCTAGACGGTACGGGTGTTCACACAAACTCCACCCCCAGTCTTGGCAGGACATGTGGTTATCCGCTGATAGCACAAACCGGGACGATCCGAGATCCCGTCACCACTTTTGAAATCTTTACCTAATAGGGGGCTACTGCTTGGCAGGGGTGGGTCACACTCACAGTCACTGTCACAATGGTCAATGTGACAATGGCGACGACAAAGACTCTGTCATATGATTGACAATGGCATGGCATTGCAATAAGCAATAACATTCATTACAGTACACCCTGCATTTTCATTTTCATTTTGCATTAGGTGAAAGCAATCATCGGGAAACAGTTTGATGTGCAGTCAGTATCAATCGATTGTAAGTTCAAATTGACCACCTAAAAGTCCTAATTATGAGGATGATCTAATACAAAATTATGCAATATTGCTATGCCTAATAATAAATTTACTTTGCAATTTGCATGTAACCATATAGTAATCTATGCACTCCATGGCTTATTTTAATATCAAGATATGACATTTACAAATTTGTGATATGTCGCTGTTACTAATTCAATTTAATTTTCAATTTCATCATCCTGCAATTACACTTCTCCCAATTGATACTTATTTAGTAAACAATTGTGAAGAGATATAATCACTGTGATATTGCTAAATAAAACATGAATACATTACTTGAAATGATGTTTATATTTTAGGTACATGTTTATAATTGAAGGTAATATTTTCAAATTATCTTGAAGGTAAATGTTCATTTCATTGATAACTTTTCTCATATTGTTCAAATAGAGGCATAACTCTCAAACTCTTGTCCGACTTTGATCAAATTTTCACAAATTCTCTCATTCATCTTATAATTCTGTTACACAATCAAATCTGGCCTGGAAATTGTTTTGTTTTTTTCCTTCTTTTTTAGTACCTGAGTTTCAAGGAGAGCCTGATGATATCTCAAGGAGTAAATGTCTTGAGGCTGTTAAACAGGTGAGAACAAGTTTATATCTCAAGGAGTAAATGCCTTGAGGCTGTTAAACAGGTGAGAACAAGTTTATATCTCAAGGAGTAAATGCCTTGAGGCTGGTAATTTCAATTGAGCTAAATAATTTTGAAAAGTCTGAGTATTAGTGAGTATCTCTATCCTCTAGTGTATTAAAGAATAAGTTGTGTTTTTATGTTGTCAACAGATCCCTGGACCCGTGATTGTTGAAGACACCTGTCTGTGCTTCAATGCATTGGGAGGCCTTCCCGGACCTTATATGTAAGTTTGCTCTTAAAGGCTACCACCACCCACAAATAATATTCTTGTAAATAAAAGGTAACAACAAAGACTACCCTTTGTCTAGGATTAAAGCATTGTCTGAGATTCTATTGTCTCCAAACGTATACGTGAATAGAATTGGCGCACTCGCAAACGTTTGGCGCATACGGAACCATGAGGCCAAAATGGTTTTGTAAGTGGCAGTAGTTAATTGCATTGTTTATAAATAACACAACCCTTTGCAAAATGTTGGGCATTTATTTAATATCACACAACAGTACCGAAACATATAATTATGTGTTGTTCTTTGCCTGTTCGTCCCCCTTAAAGAACTTTCAAGTCCTGTTTGGAGAATTCCCTCTAGTGTCTACTGTCTAGCACTGGACCAGTTGTGCCCTTGAACAAAAACTGTAAACTGTCAATCTTTGTATTGAAAGTTTATTTTAGTACAGAAATCACATATTTTGTATTTGTTTTACAAAATAGTAAAGTTGAGCTAATTCTTAGGTGGCTGAAGAGCCCTCTTGTGTTATTGGCTACTTTTGGAATTAAAACAGCCTTCAAAAATTAATTTTTCATTCAAACATTCATACGTTTCATTAGGTTTAACAAACTGTTCCTTCCCTTTAATCTTACAGAAAGTGGTTTCTAAGCAAGCTGGGACCCGAAGGTAAGAGTACATTTTGTGTTTTTGTTTAAAAATGGCCATTTATTTTTGTAACATAATTATTTAGGGCTCGTAAAAAAAAGTGATTACATCACCTGGGTCAATTAATAATTTGCTCAGGCCACCAAAATATAATTGATTCAAAATTGTACTTGCCTATTAAACTGGGCCACCAGTATATAACAGAATTGATATCCTTGTTTGTTTGTTAAATGTTTGTTTGTTTGTTTGTTTGTTTTGGGTAATTTGGGGCCATCTGATTCTGGCTTCAGGTCCAGTAAAGTTGGAAAAGTCTTGGTTCGACTTGCATGATTTGGCTAACAGGAAAATGTTTCTAGCAATGCACTGTTTGATTTAAATTTGATTTCCATGCTAGCAACTATTGAGGAAAATATTACAGTTGCTTATTTCCAGAATAACTGTTTCCAATTACTGACCGTTTGGACTTGTAAAGTTGAAAACACTTGCTGAAAAGGGGAAAAATTACTTGACTAAATAGAAGACAATATTCAAGTTTTTATGAACAAAAAAATCTTTCAATGTTTTGAAAGTGTTTTCTTTGTATGTATGTATGTTTTTAGTATTCATTGTATCTACAGGTAGCTATAGAAACTGCACTGTAATTATATCAATTTGTACTGTGTGTGTCCCTATCTACAGGCCACAATAGAATAAACACAACATGTTTTTTTTCTCTTTTCTGTTTGTATTTTAGTGATTACAGGCCTCCATAGAATAAACACAAACTATTTCCCCAATCTATTTTTCTCTGTGTATTTTGTTGTTTACAGGCCCCGATAGAATAAACACAAACTATTTCCCAAATCTTATTTTCTCTGTGTATTTTGGTGTTTAATGGCCACCATAGAATAATCGCAAACTATTTCCCGAATCCTATTTTCTCTACAGGTGTATTTTGGTGTTTACAGGCCACCATAGAATAATCGCAAACTATTTCCCCAATCTTATTTTCTCTGTGTATTTTGGTGTTTAATGGCCACCATAGAATAATCGCAAACTATTTCCCCAATCTTATTTTCTTTGTGTATTTTGGTGTTTACAGGCCACCATAGAATAATCGCAAACTATTTCCCCAATCTTATTTTCTCTGTGTATTTTGGTGTTTACAGGCCTCCATAGAATGCTGAGTGGCTGGGAAGACAAGTCTGCCTATGCACTATGCACATTTGCCTATTCACCCGGCGATGCAGCTCAGACGGTTCAACTGTTCAGTGGAAAGACAGACGTGAGATATTCTCCTAGTTACAATTCTTCTTTAGTCCATTCCCTTTGAGATCTGAAAACCCATGTAGACTTTGTACATAGCCCACCAGATTCCTGTAAGAAAGGGGTTAAATTAGGTCTCGACACTAGCACTTGCCCTATTGCCCGGGGCAAGTACAAATTTGTGTGGGGCAAGTAAAATATTATAAATGCCCTAGTTTGGTTGCCCGATCGGGCAACTAAATTATTGGTAACTATGAGGGAATAATGGAATTCCTTAGGTTTAAATCTCCTCTAGAAGTAAGCGGGCAGGTACACTTTCTGTTCGGGCAAGTGAAATTTGAAAAAGTATTGATTTTACTTGATGGGCAACTCAGGAAAAAAGGTTTAGTGTGGAGGCTTGGAGTAACATTGTCAAAATTAACAATACTTGTCTTAGAGTTGATTTGTTCTTGCTTTAGAATAGAAGCATATTATTTATTTTACTCATTGCTTGTTTTTTTTAAACATCTTTATATTGTAATAAATGAACAATATGAAAACAAATTAATTCATTTGAAATAACTTTTTTAATTATGTCAATTTATGGGGCTTTGTTATGTATAGGGGGGCACATTTTGTAATCACCCGTGTATGTTTGATAGGCTGGCATTGGTGATTAAGACCCTTTTTTAAATTTTTTTTGTGTTCATATTTTGTGCAGGGAAGGATAGTGGAGCCTAGAGGACCAAAGAGCTTTGGTTGGGATCCATGTTTTCAACCGGATGGCTTTGATCAAACGTGAGTTCATTCAATTTTCCCTACAATTACCTTTTGGTTAGTAAAAGTTTTGTTCAATTTTCCCTGACATTGCCTTTCAATTAGTGATAGTTCATTAAATTTTCCCCACCAATTGCCTTTTGATTAGTGAAACTTTGTTCAATGTCTTGATACAGTCAAACCTGTGTATAGTGGCCACCGAAGGGAAACAAGAAAAGTGGCCTCTACTTATCAGGTTCAATTACATTGTTTTTTATTCTCTGCTGGGGATCACTTTAGGTAGACAATATAGGCAGGATGGCTGCCATAAGGTGGCCGCTAAAACAGGTTTGACTTTTGTTTGCCTTCAATCTCCATATATATCTTTTAGTCTTGATTTACTTTCCTGCAGCTAAGCAGAGGTGCCTAATGAACTGAATTTGAATACCTTCTGAAACTGCTCTATTTTGTTACGCTCGTAAATCTTTAATTTTTGTCTTGTTATTTTGTATTTCTTTTTGTCTTGATTTACTTTCCTGCAGCTATGCAGAGATGCCTAATGAACTGAAGAACAGCATCTCACACCGAGGGAGGGCCCTGCAGTCGCTGTCAGAATACTTCCTCAAGCTGACCTGACAGGAAGTACATTAGCATGATGGAAAGGTCACGACCTGAGGAATAAATGATGCAAAATACTGCTGAAAACTGTTTATCTACTAACATAATGCCTGGGGCAGAGCTTTCACGATCCTAGCAGAAACTTCTCCTCGAGGAATATTTACAGACTGACCCGGTTTAAAATAACCCATAAAAGGCTGGCTTTTGAGGGCCCCCTTCAGTTCTCACTGCAATAGCTGGTTGCCACATCACAAATTTGTATGCACATCATATGATAAATTTGTAGAACTCTGTAGTGATTTTGTTTTGTATAATCTAGCCTGCAATGCATGCACTCAAGTATTTATGGTTAATTATGCAAATTTTTGAAAATTATCATGTAAACATGTGAGGTAGTGAGTTAAGTACATAGTGAACTAGCTGTATTGTAGAGGTAAATTATCAGTACATGTATGTACATGTATGTCTTATGGCCTGGGAGGTGTTTCACAAAGATTGAACCTAACTCTATGTTGGACTGAACTATTATGGAAAGCCATTTGTAGCCTTGGAATGCAATATATTCAAAGGCAACAACGCAAGAAATTTAGACTTTTTATAATAAATGTTGCATCAAGAACATGAAATCTCCTTGATACTAGAAAATATTAATGATTTGAATCAACATTTTATGCCTTTGAAAAAGGACTTTTACAACAATTTTTACAAGAAACTAATGGCTTTCATACTTTTTAAGTCCAACTTAGAGTTAAGTTCAACGTAGGATCTTTGTGAACACCCCCCCCCCCCCCCCCCCCCCTTGTAATTAAAAAGTTTCAGGAAAAGGTATCCAGGTATGAACAATATCAAGGATTTTGTCTGAAATCAATTTCCATCCATTGCCACAAACCATAATTATTCCTTTGTTTTCATTTTTGTTCTTGAAATCCCCAAATGTATAAGTTGGCCATGAAATGTCCAGACTACTAGTATTTTGCAAGCATAGTCAAAATGAATTCATTAACTTCATAAGATTTTTTTCCAAAACTGATATTTAAGATTTGAATTATATCATTGTAAGATTCTTCAGAATGATGAATGATAGTTTCATAAAGTAGAACATTGTTTACCTAGAAGATTATAAAAGTGTGAATTTATTTCAGGTTTTATCACTTACTGCTATTTTTGATTATGACTGGCAATCAGAAAACATCGCTAGAAGGCTTTTTGATGTGATAAATAAATTTGAAAAATCTTAAAATTTGGAGGATATTTTTTTTAAATGTATGCCCATTTAATTCTTCTGTTGCAATCAACAAGGTACAAAAGAAATATGCATTCCAAGCTCCAAGTTATTTGGGATGAATGTGATAACATTACTGGATCAGTTGCCCATCCCACTATTGTTTTGCACATGACAATGAAGTTTAACAAGCAGCTTTTGCAGTAACGCAAGAGCTTTTAATTAAAAGACCATCGAATATGGCGAATGATTGTGAATGAAAAATGTGTAAATCAGTAAATTTATACAAATTTGTATTTGCATAGTGAAACATTCCTGTAAAATCATTTCTGTCTTTTTCTAGATTTTTAATAAAAAATTGTTATTGTAATTGTATGTGTTGACAAGTTTTAATTTTGTTTTGCTGTGTTTAAAATGCTAAAACATACAGTAAAACTTAATTTTTACACCTTGGTCCAATTTAAGATCATTACATACAATAAAACCTTGTTATAACACCTTGGGCCCATTGAATTTAGGACGAGAGCTAGTTTAAGGCAAAATTGATAATTATTTTCCTCTACAAATTGGCAACTCCTAATTTGTTTCTACCTTTTAATGACATAAAAATAGGTGGCAAATATTTAGTAATTACAATTTAAGACAAATATGAAGTGACTTTGCTGCAAAGTTGCCAATTGGAAAGCCAGAATCCGTTTTTAAAATATCACAATGTGTTGCCAATTTCCTAAATTATAGCGATCTATGCAAAAATAAAAATCATTACAAAATAACTAAAGTATCTAGGTAGAGTAACAAAATAGGGCTCTAATAATAGAGAAATTTATGCACTTTCTCCTTGTATACTTCATATAACTTTTATCTTCTTGCTCAAGTGTAGGACTACCAACCCACAAATATGTGGGACAACGCTCTTGATAGGTCATACTAAGATATAATAACAGTCTAACCTATCAAGGACGGTGTCCCACATATTTGTGGGTTGGTAGTCCTACACTTGAGAAAGATCATACATTTCTCTATTATTAGAGCCCTATTAGAAGCAGGGCTTCAAAATAATAAAACACATAGAACCTGACCTGAGAAATTACCCCTGCTATGTCAAGTTACAGTGTACTTCGTAATAACAGAGCTTGTTATAAATAGGTTCCAGTGCATTTCATATATCCCATTTGCTCAGTTTGAAATCTCCCTAAAATAGATGCAGAACATGTGAAATTCTGGTAGGAACCCGGGGGGGGGGGGGGGGGGGGGGTACTCAGATTATAGTCTGACGAGGGTGTGCGGCTGAGACCTCCTTTTGCTGTAAATAGGTACCCATGTCTAAGGATTTTGTTTCGCCGGCGTCGCATGTTCGCTGTGTATTTCCCGCAAATCTTGTGGTTTCTTTTAGCGAGCGTAGCGAGCTTGAAATTTTTTGCAATTTCGCATCGGCAAATCCCAAAATCCCGGATAAAAGAGAGGAAATGAAAAAAAGGGACCCATGTCTAAGGATTTTTTTTATGAAAAGGGGACCCATGTCTAAGGATCTTTCTTGAAAAAGTCACCCTTCCCAGCGGCACATCCCCGTATACCCAATATACGTAAGTACCACCCCCCCCCCCCCCCCCCCCCGGGGTAGGAACAGTCATCCTCATCAAAGAAAAGAATTTGGAGGTGGTTACATATAATTAAGATGTGGAGGTTTCATATGAAAGTGCACATAAAGACGAGGGCATAATAATTCAAACATTACACAAACTTATGTTCCATGTTTATTTTCCACATTTATTTGTACATTTTTTCAACAAAATAAAATTATTCAACAAAGCAAAGTTATTTAATCAGTACAACAAACCCATACCGGGACGGTGGTTTTCTAGGATTTGTCCTATGTGTGTGTGTGTGTGTATGTGCGTGTGCATAGGCGTACCCAGGGGGGTTTGGGGGTTCAACCCCCCCCCCCCCCCCTTTGATAAAAAAATGACTGTTTTGGGGGGGTTGAACCCCCCCCCCTTGACCACTTTGTACTGGTGTCGAGACCACCTTTTAGCGGTCTCGACCATCATAACCAACGGCTTCAAAAATTCTTGACGGACACCCCCCCCTCGCAAATTTTGACCGACCCCCCCCCCCCCCCCCCTCCCGTTGCAAAATTGTGACCGACGCCCCACCCCCCACCTTTGAACATTTTGGACTGACAACCCCCCCCCCCCCCTCGAAAATACTTGACGGACACCCCCCCCCCTCCCTCCCTCTCCCCCTCTCGACCATCATAACACATGGTCTCGGCCACAACAGAGATTTTTGTAAGGTTCTCGTACTCAGCTTCAAAAATTATTGACGGACACACCCCCCCCCCCCCCCCCCCGCCTCAAAATGTTTTGGTCCACTAAATAACCACCACCACCCCCCCCCCCCCCCCCTTAAAAAAATCCTGGGTATGCCAGTGTGTGTGTTTGTGTGGGTGTGTGTGCATGTTAGGGGGTAAAAGAAAAACCCGGGGGGGGGGGGGGGGGGGGGTCTGTCCTCATTGAAAAGGGGGGTATCATGCGTGACCAAGAAAACGAGTAATTAGGGTGTTTTTTTACGATCAGGCGAGATACTCGAGTATCTCGAATAGGGTCTCAAAATCACCCAAAATCAGGAAAAAGGGTATCTTTTTTAGGCTGATGAATAACTCGTTTAGGGTCTCAAAAAGATGAATTACTCGTTAGGGTCTCAAAAACTCAGCTTACTTGCTTAAGGTATCAAAAATAGTTATCACTTGCTTTTAATAGGGGTTTACAAAAAAAAAGAATACTTGCTTAGGGTATCAAAATAGTTATGACTTGCTTAGGGGTTTACAAAAAATTGATTACTTGCTTAGGGTATCAAAAAATAGTTATAACTTGCTTAGGGGTTTACATAAAAATGATTACTTGCT
>JBAMJV010013556.1:0-43811 GCA_037951105.1 Echinarachnius parma
ACCTAAGGGAATCAAGAAAAGTTACCCCTGTAGACAGGTGAACTCTATAGCCAGGTTCAATAACACTTTGTTTCTTTGCAGTGGATATTTTCTTGTGGCCACTATAGACAAGTGGCCGCTGAGACAGGTTCAACTGTATATGGTAGCGAACAGAGAGAAAAATAAAGAATACTTCTACTAAATGTGGTAAAAGAAGAAGAGACGAAGTAGAAAAAAAAGAAGTGGTTACCATGGTGATTCTCTCTAGCCTCTTCGTGCTGGTATCCGCATAGTCGCACTGGTCAGTCTGAGGGTCCTGCCACTGGCCCGTCTCCAGGCATTCACGGCGAGCCACGGCCCTGCTCGGGTCCCCACCCCGGAAGTTGCTCCCCCCACCGTGGGGGCACGACACCTCCTCCGTCATGTCCGGGAGAGTGCTGGGCCAGTGAAAGCTTCCTGTACATACATAACAAATGTAGCCAAACATTCTCCATTAAAAGGCCATCACAAATAATTCAATTAAAATTCAATTTCGATTATTATTCACTTCAATATAAATGAAAATGAGCAAAGAAAATAGGGTATATTTCCCAAGGATTTGATCCTGAGACCTACAATATGCTAATGCTAGACCGGTGCCAACTGAGCTGGACAGCCCCTGTGCTGGTTGTCGTGATGGGCAATGATTTTCACATTCATGATACTCCTGCCACAAAATACCCAGAAGGACACTCATCATGTCTTACAAGAATGTGTGTATTGAGTGCATTCTTCAGTCATGACAAGAGAATAAGAGCCAGTTGCTATGCTGAGACAGCAACAGCCAAAACATCTGATCCGTTCAATACAAATTCTAGCACTGGATTTATATAACTTCGATTTCATATCTGTAGATTAAAGTCAATTTGTTTGATCCACTTTCTTTATGGAATAATATTTAAGGTTATTGAAAAAAAAACAATATCGAGTAGATTTTAAAATCTTATTTCAATCCCTATCCCTACAACTCCCTGTCTCACCCTTGTTGTTGGTCATTCTGTCTTCATGACATTTCTGCGTCTGGGTGACGTTGCCGAAAACATAGAGGTCCACCATGACGTTCCTGTTGCCACGCCCTCTATCTGTCAGGGTGCAACACTCCATCTTCCAAAGCCCTGTGCTGTCTGACTTCACCTTTGAGATCTGGCCAAGAAAATTGTGGATACACAGAAAAAATAATAACAGTTATAATCAAATGAATGAACTAACACCCAAATTAATAACAATTCTATAATATGTATTATGATTTTTTTTTACAGAATGTTCTTCCTTTTGCTAGTCGCAATGAATCTGCCACTCAATTCTAAAGCAAGTTCTCAAACGAGAAGAATTTTGCTGCGTCAAGGCATGCAATAGAATGCAACTTCCAATCACTAGCAATGCAATAAATAAAAAGTTACTTCATGTGAGGTCTCGATCCCAAGCACCAAAACTTGTTTCAAGTGCCGAGACTGCAGTTTCACAGTTATGAACATGATTCAAAGGGCTTTAGTAACTCTGTTGGCATATTTGCAAAAAGTGATGGATGGTTGATAAAATGTTGTGATCTGATGTATCCACTGAGAAATGTGTGAAAATTTCCTGTTTAATGAATATTATATGGCCAAGTAAGGGGTGAAAATGCAAAGTGATATTCGCTAACTCATTGCACTGACTTTGTACACAGTTTTAACTTTCTAGTGGATAACTACAAATCCAAACTATTCAATTGTAAATATCTTTTGAATGAAAGGGGAATTCGAAAAACAGAAACCTGTTCCATGCTTCTATTGGTAATATGAATACAAGGTATGAAAGAACCACTAGAGTTCTAAGTAAGATTTGTTAATTTAGACAATGTTACTAGATTCCTTTAAATTGTGGACGTGCGCGAGACTAGTTGCAGCTTGCCGCATGCAATGTTCATTCTCATTGAACTTGTATGTGCATATACTCAGATATTAATATTTATTATGGATTGCCATTACTTACAGTGAGGGTGCTGGTGATAAGGGATTGGTCCTCCAGGATCTGTGTCTCAATGCTGATCCCCCCGGTGGCATTGGCCTCAATGATCTTCTTGTTCTTCAGCCACACCATGCGCTGAGTGACGTCCAGGAAGTCTGCGATGCACTTGAGGGAGACCTCGTCCCCGTTGAAGATCACCTGATCACTGCTAGGCTGGATCTCAAACCTTGTCAGCTGCAGCGGGAAATCTATCAGCAGAAAATTGATGACAAGAAATTAGGAAGGGAAGCACAATATCTTGAGATCCATGTTTTTCTTGTTCTACAGCCACACCAGGAAGTTTGCAATAACGTTGAGGGAGACCTCATCCCTGTTGAAGTTCACCTGATCACTGCTCCGCTAAATCTCAAACCTTGTCAGCTACAGCAGAAAATCTATCAAAGGAATGATGGATGAAACCATATTCAGAGCTTGAAATCCATGTTTTTCTTGTTCTTCAGCTACACAAGGCGCCAAGTAACACCCAGGAAGTCCTCAATGCACTTGAGGGAGACCTCGTCCCCTTTGAAGATCACCTGGTCACCGCTCAAAGGATCTCAAACCTTGTCAGCTGCAGCAGGTATCTATTGGGAAATTGGTATAACTTCAATATTCTTATAATTAAAAAATGAGTACATTAATAGTTGAGGACAGGGATACAATGAGACAAAGTTATCCTATCTGAGCAGTTTGGAATACAGATCACCTTATCATTAAATCCGCAAGGAAAATTGTTATCAAGTATCAAGTTTGAAGTCCGTCCATCTAATGGTTCTTGAAAAATAGCATTAACGAAAACGTGAAGTGGGATTAAGCTCACTTGAGAGCTTAAACCTTCCTTCTGTACATGTCATCTGGAATGACAAATGTCCTGGGGAGATTCTTCACAAACATAGAAGCATTTTTACTAAGCACGGTGCAAGCTGAGCTTGATTGAAAGTGGAGACTGTGTGCCTATGGAGGGCATCACGGAAGAAAAATGTCATCTTGTGATCTTCCCACACAAACAAACAAACAAACAAAATTCACACAGACACATCAAAACACACAATAAAAAAACAAAAAGACAGACAAAGACGCCTTTTTACTAACCACGGTGCAGCTGACCTGGCTTAAGAGTGGAGACCTTGTGGAGACCCCAAAAAAAAAACACAAACTAATCGACCAATACACGAACATAAAACATTTTAAAAATACACAAAGAAGCCTTTCTACTAACCACAGTGGAGTTGAGCTCGTTTGAGAGTGGAGACCTTGCGCTTATGGAGGGCATCTGGAATGACGCAGGTCGTGGTGTTGGAGATCTTGACTCTTCGTGTCCTCCTCCAGTTCACGATCCATTCCAACTTGCAATCACAGACCAGGTGGTCAGACTGGAAATCACTATGATGGGTAGAAAGAGAGAAAACATGCACTGTTTTAAAAACTTGTATTACTTGAAATATGATTTATGATTCACCCAGTTAAGGATTCATTCCAACTTGCAATCACAGACCAGGTAGTCTCGACTAAATATCACTATATTGGGTAGAAAGAGAGAAAATATGCACTGTTTTAAAACTTTACTTGAAGTATATCTTATTATTTGTTTAACATTTCATTCTAGCTTGCCATCACAAACCAGATAGTCCCACTGGAAATCACTATGATGGGTAGAAAAAGAGAAAACATGCATTGTTTTAAAAACTTTACTTAAAATATGTTTATTATATGGGCAACTCCAGCGTCACGGACATTACAAATCAGAGAATTTTCATGACTTTCAAATGCCACTATTAATTCATACCTCTAACTAATGTCTAACTTTTATTTTAATTACAAAACAATATCCTGGTTTAGTATGCAAAAAAAGTTTCAGAACATTTATCCAATTCGTTACTGAGTAATTCTGCAAAATGTGCGCCGTCACGGACATTACATCTTTTGGACATGACTTTTTGCATCCATATACATCTTTGCAAAAGTCTGTGAGTTCCGAGACCTCACAAAGGTGATTTAGGTATTTAATTATAGACAAGGCAATGATGAATTGAATCCAAGTTGTTTTGGGGGAAACGGGCCAGGCATATGTGATCTAGACAACAAAACGTTGCGTCACGGACATTACATTTTCAGCGTCACGGACATTACACTTTTGTCCACTTTTTCTAAACTCAGAAATAACCCGCAAAACATGCTGCATTGTGCATGACACTTTTTTAATTGTACATTTGATATGTAATCAAACAGTTTTGAGAAAAAAAATTATATTTCAATTTTTTTTTCAATTATCAACAAATTATTTTTAAAATATTAATAAGTTTTTCCAAAATTATTGTAAAATTTTTAATTTTCAACAGAATGTGCAGTAAACCAAATGTCAACTATTAAAAAAAATATTATACATTTTTAATGAGGTACAATGCTGTGTTGTGCCCAAAAATTGTAAAATATAAAAAAGGTTGTGTACATCATGGGCATAACACATGGAAAATCATGGACTAAGTGTATAATTTTTGCAATTTGATCATACTATATGAGATTTAACCATCTCTTTCTCCTCCCAGTAAGTTATAGTCAAGTCTTTATTGATTATTGAGACATGCATGTTCAAATTAAGCAAGGAATTTAGTTTTATAAATAGTTCAGAGTACTGACGCAAAGTTCACTATCTGATTAACGATACAATTTATTAAAACTTGAACCAGGAAGGTAGTAGTCCCCCTGTTACTTGGGATTATCTTATTTCTTGGCTAAAGTAAGACATTTACATAAGAAAATAATGCTTGATATTTTTTTGCTCTGCTTTTTCATACTTTTCACTGTGTATGTAATGTCCGTGACGCAGCCGTGACGTAATGTCCGTGACGCCATTCTGGACAAACCATCAAATAGTTTAGTAAATGCTCTTGATATACTTTATGATATAACATTCTAGCTTTGCAAATGAATTTTGAATTAAATTGAATTAGGACTTCTGCTTCTACACAAACTTTTATATCTAAAACGTCATGGACATTACACATCAATGTTGTAAGAATCAAGATTTTATCCAATAACAGTTTTCAAAAAGTAAAGATTTTTACACAATTTCCTTTTCTATGATGTTAAAACAAAGCATAAACAAGACATTAGAAGTAGAATTATTGTTCTGAAGTTATCCATATTTTTAAATTTTATTTCACAAACAACGGATGCAAATTTCATCATTTTGGGGGGTATATACATACAATTTTTGTCCCTACTTCAATGGCCAAAAAAAAAATATTCTGCATTGAATTTCAAACTTTTTCCCTTTAGTCATCAAAATATGGTCCTTCCTCATTAATATCCAGTAGTTAACAAGGCTGTCCCATGAGCTTCATTTTTCCATCCTTGGGTAACATTTTTCGTGGAGTTGCCCATATATTCTCCTCCAGTTAACCCATTGCCTACAGGAACCGGGTGGGTCCTGAATAAACTCTAAGGGGATTGCAAACTCTAGTAGGGAACAAGTTAACAATCCATTGCAGTTTGCAATCGCAGAGCAGATAGTCCCTACTGGAAATCACTATTATGGGTACAAAGAGAGAACACATGCATTGTTTTAGAACTTTACTTGAATTATATTTGTTTTTGTATACATTTTTCATGTGATCTTCAGATTATTGACTATTCTGATTGCATGCTAATATATTTTGCGTTGAACTCTATGAAAATGTATGGGACCATGCAGTCCTGAATGGGTTAACATGCTAGGGAGCTAGTCTCATTGGAGGAATTGGGTAGGATTTCTGTCAATGTCCTCAGGAGTACGGAACTAAACTTAAAGTGGCCCTGCAAACCAAATGCATGTTGACGTATGTTTATCTGTATTTAGTGCACAAATCAAATATTTGTAAACTGTTTGATGTAAAAAATGGTTTGTATATTTTTTAACATTTGATCAATTATTTTTCTTCATGTTGCTAAGCCCCACAAATATAATTTCACTCTGGAGAGTTTTTAAGAGGTGGGGCTTAGCAACAAGAAGAAACATAATTGCTAAAATGTTTTAAAATATACAAAATATATTTAGGTCAAACAGTTTACAAATATTTGATGTGTACACTAAACAGAAGTCAACATGCACTTGGTTTGCAGGGAACCTTTAAGGTACTCTAGGTCATTCTATTTTGCTTGTACACATACTTGTAGATCTACTACAATAATGCAAATGACCGTACATCTTTAGTATTGACTCATCCCTATCCACCAGGTGAATGTACGCCTCTAAAAAGCCACATGACCACTACTACATTACGTTACGGAAATTCAATCATTGGCACCCGCCTTGTTGAACAGTATTATTCAATATGTATGACAATTTGCTAGAATCATGACATATGCTTTTCATTAACTGAAGATTACTCCTCGCATTTGCTTGAAATCCATAAGTCTTGGTCTTTGCAATTTTCCTCGGACCGCTTCAACATCACTCCAACGCATATAACCTTTATTTTGCCATCTTGTAGAATTACATGTATTTACCTAATAAGTAATAACAAAAGCCATTTGAACTAATCTTAGATTGACAAGGTTGCATTCCTTACTCTTGGCCCTAATTTCAACTATAGGTACCAAGTATCCCTGCCCCCACCTTCATTAAAGCTTTTACAAAATGGGATAATAATTTGAAAGGCATACATGCAACTGATTCCATTTCTCTATCTAGATGCACTGTAAGCTTTAACAAAATTGCATTTATTTCAAAGGCATCTCTCTCTAATTTCATTTATCTTGATGCATAATGAAACTCAAGGTAAAGGAAAACATAGCGCCACACAACCACTACCTCCATTCGCATTCCCAGCTAATGGTATTCATTTTATAAAGGGGGGAACGGATTCAACAGAATATCATCGCTGGAATTTATGATCTCGCTCATTATCATCATGTCTCAGGGCACGATACATTCAGATCGTAATTGGACATCATATTGCATCAGTATTGAGAGAAGAAAAAATTTCCAAAATGGAAATGCCCCGAGGGGGGTATTAGTTTTATTCCTCCTAATAAATGGGGCCTGCGTTCGGGCAGTAGCAGGTCTATGGCAGATGTGAAAAGGGGGAGGCTTACATTTGACTTTGTGATTGATGCAGAGGCTTTGATTAAGAGGCCCGCTGGAGCACTGGAAGAAACTTCCTTTCATTAAGAGGTGCACCAAGGATGGAGGGGCATTATCGTGACGCCAAATGCAATTTTTTTTTTGTTCTGGTGCGCTTGGTACATAAAACAAATCCATATATCCTTTTCTCTCTGCTTCTCTGCTAATCACATCGTGACTCATTATGTCATCCCGATGAATTCATGGGCCTCGATTATGGATTATGAAGTCGGGTAAGGAGAGATTTGCAGAGCCATTTATAAAGAGACAGTTTGGGTGTGGTTTTGTTATTTAAGAATATCTCAGTGTAGATATGCTCATACATGCACTGTACATACAAGAACATTCCTGATGAGATGTATACACAATTATCTGTGCTGCAACAATTAGAATTTTAAATGAAAAAAAAAAGAGCAAAGAAAAATGGGTTTCTCTGGGATTCGAACGCGAGACCTCCGGATCGCTAGACAGGTGCTCTACCAGATGCTAAAGAGATACTCGATCTAGCAGATCTGGAGGTCTCGGGTTCAGAATCCCAGAGAAACCCATTTTCTTTGCTCATTTTTAAAATTTATATTTCATACATGTACATGTACTTCCCTATGTTTGAAATAATACTTAAATGTTTTGTCAGAATTCACTCAGTTTATCACTTCTTTATTAGCTAAAGAACTTTCATGACGTGCCCTAAAAACTGCAACAGAACTGCCCCATTAACACAAAAAAAAAAACTTTTATACAAATTAAAATCTTGACCATGGCATTTGGATGTAATAATAGGTTCAATTTATATAGCGCCATATATGATATGATATTATCTCTAAGCCCTTTACACTATCATAGGATACATTGCTAGCCCGCTCACATTGTGCATCATCTCCACTCCCTGGGGAGCATTCCTTACAAGCGGCTCATGGGCATCAAGAAGATCAATCATGGATATGATCATGGTACAGTTATACCTGTGTATAGTGACCATCCAAGGGAAACAAGAAAAGTGACCACTGTAGACAGGTGACCTCTATAGACAGGTTCCATAACATTGATTTTCTTTGCAAGAAATCACTTTTGGTGGCCACTATAGGCAGGTTGGCTGCTCTAGGCAGGTTGGCTGCTCTAGACAGGTGGCCACTAAGACAGGTTTGACTGTAATTTGATAAAAATAAACTTACATTCTCTTTAGTGCTGAGAGTCTGTCGAAGGTTGCCTCTGAGATGGTTGAAATCTGATTGTGTCCCAGTAACCTAGCAACAAAACATGAATAGAAAAGGATATAAATCAATTTAAAAACAAATCACTAATTACTAAGATTCAGGAAATGAACATTTAACCTACAGAACTTTTCTATAAAATTATTTGTAATTTTATTTCATTACTGGTATGAGTAAATGAAAATGGCACTTCCTGTGTAATCTTGTAATACAATTGTACTATTTACGTGCAGTTATTCAAACAATACATAAAATATATACAAACTGTGAATTTGACAATAATAAGTAAACCATGTCCTAATTTTATAAAATAATGCAACTAACTTAAAAAGGGTAACAAGTTAGTTTGCAGTATGCTTCTGTACTGCACATACATGTATATCAGATGTAAGCATACAGTGCATTTTGAACATGCATAGCAAAGGCTGGCATACTGGAATAGCATTGTTAGTTTGGTATTATATGATACAATATAATCTCTCGATCGATGGTTGAGCACCGGTCTAGCAATCCGGAGGTCTCAGGTTTGATTCCTGCGGAAGCCTATTTTTCTTTGCTCATTTTCATTCATTTAAAAAACATTTCTAGTCATGTCCTTTATGTTTGGATTCAATATTTCTATCTCTAAGCGCTTTACACTATAGGTCAGAAGATACAGTGCGAGTCAGCACATATTGTGTGCACCATCTCCACTCCCTGGGGAGCAATCCCCAGATATACTTACAGTTCCTCCACAGACCCAAGTCCTATGAACATTGTATTGTTGACACTCCCCAGTTTGTTGTTAGAAAGGTCCCTGGAAAAACACAAAACAGTAACAAATGTAATCGATGTGAAAGTTTACAAAGTACTCAAAATTGCAATTTGAAATTCATGTCATACCAAAATGTATGCCAGCATTAAATAGTATACAGAAATTATTGAGAAATTATCACACTGAATTCCTGCAAGATACGATTCTCATAGAGTCAAGGCTACTCCATGGCTCAACACTAGCACTCGCCTGATATCCCGGGGCAAGTAAAAATTGATGTTGGGCAAGTTAAGTTTCATGAGAGAATGATTTTCATGAATAAACGCATTCATTTGAAACCAAATTGTACCATTCATACAGGTACATTCGTGTAATAAATGCATCACATGGTAAAGCACGACACAGGAAACCACTAGTATATCTTAATTTCTAGCATTGAATTTCATAAATGAACAACACATTCATTTGAAACCAAATTGTACCATTCATACAGGTACATTCATGTAATAAATTCATGAATGTAACAAATAGAAAAGGTAAACGATGACACAGTAAACCACAATGTCCTACTTCATTTTAATCAAGGAGTTTTAGCGTACATATCAGTAACTAATACGTGTGGTTTGCGGTTGCACCATGTATAAGGAGAGGAATGGTGAGTCCTGAGAAGGACTGTTGTTATTCTTTCTAGGATAGTCCTGACAATGACTGTGGTAGTCCTAGAAAGGACTGTTGGTAGTCCTGGAAAGGACTGTTGGTATTCTTTCTTGAGCTTGTAGTTCTGATAAGAACTACAGCGCCGGTATAGTTATTGTAAGGAGAGGGTTGGTGGTAGGAGGGGCTATCAGTAACTACATGTACATGTAGTGGTTTTCCTCTGAATGAAAAGAGCTGTACATGTAGGAAAGCTGTTCACAAATTGATGCCGTGGCCTTGAGAGGCTTTTACTATCAAGCCTGCTTATTTGACCACCATCCCCCCACTCAGTTGGCTTGATCAAGCAAACTTCTCCCGGACCAGCCACCGCGTGTTATTCACCTCTGTGTGCAGTGTTAGTCTAGATATAGTCGGGTGAGAGTGATAAGGGCGTTAAGTCAGTTTTGGGCTACATTGGGTTATGCATACCATCTTGTAGGTCAGGGCTTCCTCTCCAAACTTAGCCATTAATAATAACTGAATTATTCTTTGATGCCAACATATCGATTTGACCGACAAATGTCTTTAATACAATACTAATTGTTTTTAGCACAAAAATCTGCCCAAAACATTAAACCACATGGTATATTAAATATAAGAAACAGTTGCCTAAAACAAAAACAAAACAAGAGAAAGAGGGTGCGAGGGAGGGTGTACATCCAGTCAAGTGAATGTGGAAAGGTTTCATGAAACTCTCCATCAATATTCTTCTCTTGCAGGATCAATTGATGTTCTTAAATACATGAAAGAAATACTGAAGAAGAAAAAATATAACAAAATCAGTGCTCAGCAAAACAGCGACATACATCGGAATATCAATTGTTAGAAGATAATATATATATATATATAAGTTCTGTGGGGAAAGGGGGAGGGGGGCGAGTGATTGTGGAAAGGATGCATGCCATCCGTATGGTAACTATCTTACTTTGTAGTTCCCGAGTCGATACCATTTTGTATTGCTACATTTACAGAATGAAGCAAAAATACTGCCAATTTATGTGAAACGCACCCCAAAATGCATTCAATACATTATAAGAAAAGTTATGAGGAATATAAAGGAAGAGGGGGGTATATATGACTGTTAAAAAAGGATGCAAGCCCCCATGCATGGTCAATACTTTTACTTCATTGATCAATCGATAACGGATTGTTGGTCTCAAGTTGCAAATGGGGTACCGTTCCCATTTCCTGCACTCCATTTGATCAATACCTTCTCAATGTGCCATTACAAATATATTATACGGGTGTCTTATTATTGCACCTGACCATTATACTGCCACATCCAACTGGCAAATGACCCGTATTATACAAATAAATCCTTTTCCAAATGTGAGAGAATACATGCGTGTGTGAAATCATAGTACTTTTTAATGTCCACGTGTTAAGATAGAATCATAGAATCATAGTGTCCTACATATTATTCTTGTATTCGTTCATTCTATTTTAGAAATTACTCTAAATATGGTGCAATGCAAAACTTATTTCACAAGACAAAATAAGCTCAAATCAACATTGAGTGAATGAAAGATATATAATGTACAATAATGAAGACTCTTACAAGTCTATTTTCTCCAGCATACTGCAAATGAAATAACACCCAGACTATTGATTGGCAGAATTTAATTGGCAACGTTTTGCCTATCTTCATTTCGACTAGCGACAGAAGTCATCTCCTAAATTGGCTCTTATTTGCTTTGGCCTTCCTCGTCTTCCCGGCATCAAAATTATCTCCCCGTTTTGTCTTCTGGTAACGGATGAAGATCTGATGCAATCACAGAGCTACTACTACACAGAGTATTATGATCTGGCAGAATAAGACAAATCAAATCCTTAATCAAATTTTCAATAACGTAGCGCAACTGAGACAAAATGATTTTTCTCATTGCACTGTCTCCAAGAACACAATTTGCAGCCAACTAAAAAATGTTTAGCCTTTCTCTAACATGTTCACACTATAATCACTGAATGGTCTACCCCTTTCTCTCTCTCTCTCTCTCTCTCTCTCTTTCTCTAAATCTCCCATTTTCTAATGTTTTATAGGATTTTTAAAACCCCTACTCTCTATTAAATGAATATACATCAAGTTTTTACAGGCAATTGGTTTAGGATAAGCTTATAATCATGACAAACAATACAAACATGTATACTAGGAAATAATTATTTTATTTTTATTTTAGGGGGCTACTTTTTCAATCTGATGGATATCACAAAATATTTCCCATAATACCCTATGGTAATTTTAGGGGCTACCAACTGATTTCAGGGGGCTATTTTGAAAAATAGGGGGCAAAGTTGCCCTCAGCCAAGTGTATTTCCTACCCTGCATGTATAGCCAAAGGCCAGAGCTCAAAATTAGCACTGGTCTGCTGGTCCAAAGGAAACCAATGATGAGCTTCCAAGTTCCATCCACCCAAAATTGTATTAATAACAAATTTTACTTGTCCCACTAGAAATCCCATCCAAAGGTTGCAATTGAGCTGAATTATCATTCAGGGGGTGCTTCAGTTTGTGACTGAATTAAGGAATCAAGTCTGGCAGCATTTGAAATGTATGCCAAGTTTTCCATTCAATTAATTAATTCAAAATGACTTGATCAATTGATGCCGCAATATGTACATGTTCATCTCCATCTCTGCATTCCTATGGGTGACTTCCGGTACAAACACAAACTATGCTGAGAAAGTATGGGGGATTAGAATTCAAATTAATTTAGTGGGCTAACAATGCTAATAAGGCGTTTATTTAACCCTCTGAGTGCCATGGTCAAATCAAATCGTAATACTTAAGCAGACCTATTTTTTGTCTCTACATGCTCACAATATATAAGAGTGGAATCATTTGTACGCTATTCATTGTAGATTAATGTATAGGGGATTAAGTCATTCAAATCAAAACCTGTCAAAAGATCTGAGCCAAGTGGGTTCTTGCAAAGTAATTTGGAACTCTGAGGGTTAAGACAATGTATTAATCTGCTCAATAGAGAAATGCAATGTTGTCAAAAACATCGCAAACTGTTTAATTACATGTTGTACTGCTTGAAATGTTTTTACTTTATTTGTAATTATGGAAAAATATAAATATTCAAATAAAAAATCGAAATGTAGTGCAAGTGTTTTTGAATACATGTATGCACTTTATGCATTTTTAAGCCTTTGGCTTTTGCTCATTTACGCTTGGGAAAGGTCTTTTATAAATGAATGCAAACAAAAATATTTCAAGTTTAGTTGGAGTGGAGTATTGTAACCTCGATTGTACTCGTGTAGTTTGAATGCATGACACTCGGTCCCTATTTAAATTGTAAAAAAAAAAAATATGACACAAGCAAACTTGGGGAGGGGGGGATATACTCACACCCCCCCCCCCCCCCCCCCCCCCCCCACACACACACACAAAACAAATCTTTAATGGTACATTAGGTTCCCATCTAAGGCCTGAAATGGATAGATTAACATACATGTACCTCGTATTGAACTATTCTTTGAACAGCATTGAGGGTCAAAAGTGGACGAGAATTTGATCTCCTTTTCTCATCCCTCTCTATTTGATCTTGTGAATCACTGAGCATATTTGATTTTCCCGTTAATAACGGCTCCACTTTCTGATTAATATGACCGCAAGGCAAAAGGCTCCTCGGGTCTTTTTGTATCTCATTATCTTCTTTCTTTCTCTCTTTTACATACATTGTATATATTTTATCTTATATCTACCACTCCCCTTCGCTCTCTCTCTATTACTCTCTTCCTCTTTCTCTTTTACATATTATAATATCCCTGATAATCTCAAGTCATTCTCATTGCTCTTCACAAATGTCACCCTTTTCTCTCCTTTGTTCACTCTCTCTCTCTCATTCTCACCCACTTTCTCTCTAACATTATGACAGTTAATTATATCACTGATATTCTACACGTATGAAGTCTTCTATAGCTTTTTAAAATATTTTATTCACAACCATCATTAGTGAAAGATGGATATAACAAATGTGGCTGAAAATACAGGGATAATAGTCACAATTATCCAGTCCTTTCTCATAGTCCAACTCCTATGGATGTAATTGACCTCCATAGCTCAAATTTCGCTACAACAAACATGTACACCTTGGTTTTAAAAATCTGTAATCATTTTGTCACCTTTCTAATAAATGATATTTTTAAACCAACAAAGTAATAAAGATCAATGAAGATGTATGTAACTGTAGAAAGGCTGACCATACAAATGGGTTAAAATGCAAGCTATGCACCTGAAACATAAAACAAAGGAGCTTCTATTTAAGTTTGAAATAAAGACAGTTAAAAAAAATGTAAGCTGGTATTTAGATGCAGTGGAAAATAGTGAAGACATTTTGTACAGACAGGGGTGTGTTGTGATTGTCTGAAAATGTGCCTAAAAGGGCAAATCTGATTAACTCAAATGGTTGTATTTTCTGACTTGTGTTTAATCGCATCTTAGCGACTGATCGTAACTCTTTACGCAACACCCCCAAGAACTGGCATTCACTAACTGCAATGAGCGGCAAACATCACTGATCATGTCACCCCGTCATGCTTGCGATTGTTAGTAATGAGGATTGACGCGTCGTCGTGCTCAAAAACAATTTACTGACAATTAGCAATCCCACCGGACACAGCGGACGGCCCTACCACTTTACAGAGATATATATCATGCAATTAAAATAGAGCGGACCATGTACACATGCTGTGACTTGCTGTCATGGGACAGGTTAAAGGTATTTTTTGGATTTTGCTGTTTGATCTATGAAAAAAAAACACAAATCTGTATATTGTCAGGGCAACTTCGTACTAAATATAATACAATTTAACTCAAGATCGGTGAAAGATATTAGAAAAACATTAAAGGTGAATGCCAGTAGTGGGAATTGCCCCACACACAAAAAATGAAATGTACGCTCTTATTACCAACCATGTGAAAGAATATAATTTTACTAATATGGGATTATACAAATTTGGCCAGGAAACCGCCTACTAATTGATATATTTGCAAAATTATAAAACCGATTTACTGTAAATCGTACCGCCAACGCGGAATTGCGGGCTTGTCCCCGGCTTGTCGATATCTCCAGCCCAGCGCTAGCGGCGCGGACAGGTGCAAACGGGCAGTGGATTTATAAATTTCTTGGGCGGCCATTGGATTTCTTCCGATATTTCTATATTTAACGATGCTTAGGTTCAGATTTTACCCCACAAGCCCTTTTCAAATACTTATTCAACAATATTGATCAATTACTTTGGCCAATATAGATGTTTTCGGCTACTTTCCCGAAACTGGTATTGGGCTTTAACCTAAAGAGAAAAGGAAAAAAAAAGAAAAGGAAAACAATGTGTTCCCAATATCTTCACTTATTCATTAAAGACATATTCAGACATTCTTAGTTGCATACCAATCAAAGAAACAATCAGAGAAAAAACAAACCTGTAGTAATTTACAGAGGGAAGGGAACACACAAAAACATGCTAAAAGAATATGTTAGCAGTTAGGGCTGGAGTAGCAGTAATTTCTAGTGACGTCAATATTACGGCTAGATTGGTCCATCAGAATGTTTGTGCTACTTTCTGTGAAAGCTGTCCTTTCCAAATGCTGTTGACAACAAAATGAGCCTTCCGTATGAAGTCCCATATACATTATAAATGACAAAAAACAAAACTTATTTTTCATTTCATAACAGTCCTTGGCCCCATTGCAGAAAGAGATACAATCGGTTGTAAGTTACAATTGATTTTAAGTCAGAAAATCTGCGCGTTTCAACCAAGCAAATTTGCGCATGTAGAACACATGACCTGACTTACAATTAATTGTAACTTCCAATCGATTTGTATCTCTTTCGGCAACGGGGCCCAGAAGTATATATTGTATTGTGTCAACAACCAAAAATTGAACAATTTTTGGCTAAACTGAAGTAAAGGACACTTAGAACTATATTTATGAAACCATTGCTCAATGTTTGTAATCACAGATAATTCTAATTTATACAAATTTCACATTTATGTGTGATTCATGTACATGAAAGTTACATTATTTTAATCCAAAGTGTAAAATTGATGCTTTATGGAATTGTTTCTCTTTAGTTCTGTGTGTGTCTGTGTATGTGTCTAGCACATGTATTTGTTCACTTTATGAAGATATAATATCATTGCCACAATAAAACCAATCTCATTTCCAGTAGCCACATGAAATATTCATTGCCAATGAAATAGATTTCATTTCCAGCATGGGGGTAAAAATAATATCACCAATCAACGTGGGCATTGAAAATACAGGTCATGAAATTAATGCTCAGAGTGAATCAAGGATACACTGCAGTGTGTGTAACAAACGATTCAACATTAACATTTCAAATGGATAGTTTGTTTAAAGGTGATTTAACCTTTCCTGGGCTGGGGTTTATAGAGACTCCAATCCATCCTGCATTTAGAATATCAAATATAAAAGTTCTGTATTCAAACAACAACAAAGATTTAATTTTCACCCGTTGCTTACGGGAACCAGGTGGGCTATGTACAACGTCTGTGGGGATTTGATAATCTCAAAGGGAACGGGTTAACATACATAATACTCTGGAATACAAATCAATGAATTCATGCAGAGTAAAGTCAGTAGTGTAGCTACTTGGGTGGGGGGGGGGGGGGGGGGGGGGGTGAAGGGGCATGTATCCCCCCCCCCCCCCCACTCCCAATAATTTAGCAAAATAAAAAAAGGGGAAATCTGGTATAACATAAAGAAATACATCTATAGAGTGAGCCCCCTAATCAGTCTGCTACGCTAAGTCACTGAGTAAAAGGATGGTTACTGTCCTTAGACTGACCTCACTCAGAATCTTAATGTTCTTATTCACGAGGTGCACCCGTATGAGCAACCCAAACAGTTTCATACATGTATCAGACATTCCTTACACTATATCAACGCATACATACATGTAGCCAGGTAAAGATCGGTGAGCACTCGGTAATATCCATTAAACATCGCAACCTCAGCCTAGAAATCTGCCACAGGCAAGATTTCACAAGTGGTGATTTTCTGGTCTCCACCCACTCAAAGAAATTACCGAGCGACGGACCGGACGGAGCGGATCTAAATTGTCTTGGCACATCCTAAGGCACCCCCCTCTTTTCTTAGCAAAGCCCCTTGTCTTCACAATATATACCCATCACTGCAGAATCAGAACCACACATTAGGCCCATGCAAACACAATATGTGATCACTTTTGATATGGTGACTCATTGAACAACTTTTTTCTATCTTCACAATGATACTTTGCAGATTTGGCTTTAAAAAATACCTCGAAAATTATATCATATTAAGTTACAAATTCATAATGTTTAAACAGAATAACAATACCTTTTGGTCAAGGGCAGCTTTTGACTTTCCAAGTTCTATTCTGGCATTGCATATTGATATCTTGTTGTACATATTCTATATGTATGCCCTCTTAAACTTGATTATCCACTTTAAATACTGCTCCAGTTCATAATATAAGGCCATGTGCAACTTAATTTTATGATATCCGCTTCTCCAAAGCAGAACCAATTCATTTCTCAGAGTTTCTTTTTTTTCATTTTCATTTTTGGGTATGTATTATATCTGAATTGTTTACTGAGATTTAACAGTACCGAATGCAGTTAAATTCATTAATTTAAATAATTAAATCTGACAACACATTGTACGATGTAATAGATCAAAATTTGAATCTATCTTTTGAGACACCCCGTATTAAGAAATCGATCACTTCCACTGAAAACCATCACAAGCCACTGTGCCACAGTAATCTTATGCCTTCGCTGCACATGGTCATTTATGAAGCATTATTTGCTCCAGTGAATTTTGCACTGCTACTCCATTTAGAGAGATTGGAAGGCCTCACAGCCAATTAACTTCAGGGAAATTTTTGATTATCTTTTCCCTTTTTTACATACATCTCAGGGCAGAGCGATGTACTGTGGAAACAAAGTCATTCACTTGCCCAACGATATCATGCACATTGCCTATATAGATAAATGTTTACATTCATTCTTTAGATTATATTTTGTTTAAGTGTTAAACATAAATGTATAAATTTAATTAAATGTTCCAAACTAGACAATGGAGCTTTGTATTTAATGACATCTTTAGAGGGCCCTATCTAGTAACTTTTTTGTTGACATGTGCAAAAACTGGCAAATGGTTTATAAAATGTGCATTTTCTGTGATCTGATAATATGTCCACTGAGTGATGTGTGAAAATGCCATGGTAAATGAATGTGATGTGACCGAGAAATTAGCGAAAATGCAAAGTGATAATCAATCGCTCAGTCATTGCATTGACTTTGTACACAGTTATGTGATAACTGCTAGGTTCTAAGTAAGTCTAGTGGATTTTGACACCGTTACTAGATCCCTTTAACCCTAGCTCTGCCTAATGGAACCTGGTGTGTCTTGGATGCACTCTGACATGGGAATTACACAATATAGTAGGTAACGGGTTAATAACCTCCTTCAACTATTCACACTATGGTCCTCTAGCCCGTTTCTAGGGACACTGATTTTCCGTTTCAAAAAAAGGCCTTTTCCGTTTCAGAAAATCTGGAATTCCGTTTTTACCTGCCTGAAAAACGGAAATTCCGTTTTGCCATAGACTTTGTACATGTGAAAAACTGCAAATTCCGTTTACATAGAACTCCATACAAAATTCAATGAGTAGGGTAAAATCATGATTTTCACCCACAAATCATCAAAATTTTGGGGGAATGTGTCATGCCTGATATCAGGAAGGACTTACCACAGGCCAGAGGCAGAGAGTAAATATCTTTAACATTTATTCATTAATGATTAAGGCTGAGTTGGTTCAGTCCGTCACACTGGTTCCCGACCGTCACCATCGGGTCCCGGTTTCGTTTTTTTCGGAACGGGCTCCGAAAAAGAAAAAAAAAAAAAAAAAAAAAAAAAAAGATGTTTTTTTTTTCTTTTTTTTTTTCCGTTTTCCGTTTCAAATGGTCAATTCCGTGATTTTCCGCGATTTTCCGCGATCGCGGAAAATCCGTGTCTCTACGTTTCATAAAAAACTTGCAATTGTTGTATATGTAAGTGTCCAATAATTGTAACTATTAGGTCAACAGCCAATCAGCATGGAGCATTTCAGCTGTTGCCATGGTAGTTACAATAATTGGACACTTACAACAATTGCAATTGTTTTATGAAACGGGGCACCATCAGTCTTTTGAATGTTTCCCATTTTCTATACCGTACTTGCAAATGTGTAATTTGAAATTGCACTATGTCTATGAGAATGCAAACATGACAACAACACGATCTAAAGTAGATAGCAACATAGTACACAATAAAAAATATTAATAGTGATACTAACAAATTCTTAACTTTTCATGTTGTAGATATGGATTAGATGGACTTTCATGTTTATTTATTTGAAAGAAAGTCAAAACTGCCCTCTCCTCTGCTAAAAACCTGCCATTTTGTTACCAGCGTAGCCAATAATGTTGAAATAAAATCAAATTAACCTTGGACAAAACTTGCTTAATTTGAACCGTTTTACATTTCATTTGATCTACAACTTTTATACCTTGTTATCAAATGAAATACAAGAATTATGCAAAATCAAACCTTGGGTGATCTTTTGTTCTAATCTGTATTTAATTCATCATGCGCTGTGAGTCATTCCAATAAATCCAACTTTAAATGTTCAACTCTCATCTCCTGAATCTCTGATTAAATAAACAGCCTAGCTGATACATTCAAACGCTGGAAGCTGATAATGCGCAATCAAATATTCTAGGACCTCAAATAAGGGACTCACCTCAGTTATTAGTGGTTATGCTTCTAGCACTAACCCTGCATAATACATGTAAATTATTTCTCTCTTTCCAAGATACGCATTTATTAGCCACTGTGTAATAAAAACGTTCAAAATGTTTTGTTTTTTGTTTTGTTTTGTTTTGTTTTGTTTTGTTTGGGGGGAGAATAAAACCCCGCAGATGAATAGCCCTAAAACAGTGTTAGATCTATCGGGGGGGGGGGGGGGGGGAAATTATAATGATTGAGCATACATTCCGTCTTTTGATGCTCGCGGCACATCATTATCCTAGTCATCAGATGCACACTGCACTCAACCAAGCACACAAAGTGCACATTTTCCACTCCTTTGTGAGCATTCCAGCCAGGCACCAAAATGTTGATTTATATTGGGTTGACATCGGAACCTTGATTCTTCAAGACCGTACAAAAACATTAAAATTAATATTTCAAATACAGCAATGTACATTGGACAGTGTAGTGTAGTGTAGTGTAGTGTAGAGAGTAAATACTGCAGCCATCAAAATAGTTGTAATGTGTGGATCTAAATCAAAATTCCCAATGGAAAATGAGGTCAAATTGCAAACATTTTTTCCTTTCTATTATTCATGAGGGACATACATTCCAGAAGAGAAGGATAGTGCACGTGAGTTGCATCGTTATGTGAGTGCTTCTGTATTTACAGCATATACAGTATCAGTCAAAATAAACTTAACCAGTTTACTGCAGTAATTTCCAGTAATCCCTATTATGTGTACAAAATCAATAGGGATTACTGCACACAAACGTTAGGGGGGTTAGTTTATTTTGACCAATACTGTAGATCAATGACTCTGTCATGAAGCACATCAACAGAGTAATTGGAATATGTGTCAGGTGAGACTAAAAAGGGCATTAAATCAATTGTTTTGATAAACTGAGTTCTGCATACAATCTTGTAGGACAGAGCCCATCTCCGTGTGATGCAAAATTAATAATTATTTCTGATTTGAAGAATATTTATATTTGAGGAATATTTATATTTGAGGAATATTTATATAAAAGATAATAGCACTATGTTGGGTTTCTACAAGGCTCCCAAACTTTATTAACATTATTAACTCAGAAATACAAAATGTGACTTAACCCCTTCTATTTCTCAACCAACGTTTTCATAATACATCATTCATTGTTAAGAAGTTTTAAATAAGTTCTTGTTTAAAGTTGCCTGTGTATAGAAATACACCAAATAGAAATATACCAAATAGAAGGTTAAACCAATGCTTCATGTGCTCTGCTTCATATTGCAAATATATATATTTTGATACATTATCTCACTTGGTGAACTGTATCATCTGCATAATGAATGCGCTAGCAATTGCTTAATGCCCTAGGGTATCATATAATTAATGAAATATTCCCATAATGGTTTGTTTGCATCTGATTAGGTTTGCTCTGTAAATTTATACTACAACAACTAAAATACGATTTTAGCCAAAAATATATAAGAGAGAACAACAAATTGGGAAGGTCTTAATTCCATTTGCATAACCTGGCCATCAGAAAATAGTTAATTTCAAGACCAGAGCCTTCACATAATGCGATGCTGGAAGTTAATACAGGCCTCCATATTATCATCTGGTCACTGAATTTCATTGATGCTATTTTCATTGGTTGGACTTTGGGGCCACCAGATCCAGGTTTCGAGCCACTAGAATTTGAAGAAAAAAAATCTTGTTTTTACTTGCCCGACTAGGCCACAGGGCTAAAAAGTTCATTTGTTAGCATTGCATAATGAATGTATTTACGTATTAAATCTGCAGTAGTTCTACTCAAGGAAATAATTAAAATTATTATTTATTTATTTTTTTTAGGGGGGGGGGGGGGGGGCTATTTTTCAAACTTGCCTGCTTGAAATTAACACTGTAACAAAATATCATTGAACTCTATGCAAAATTATGGGGACATTTCAGGGGGGTATTCACCCTGATCCTGAGCCCCGTATATTTGTTTCCCTGGACTTCTACTGCGCAAGTAAACGTAGCGCTTGAATACCCCCGGGTATCATCTGGGTAATGCGTCCATTCATCTCGCATGCAGGAATGCTGCTTGCAGTTGTGACAGGTAATTAAAGCTTATTGCTCATACGCGTGTGTAATGAGGGATGTAGCCGTACATTCGTCCAACCAATGCCCTGCACAATTTGTACAGTCTGATGTAGAGAAGTACCAGATAGGCACATTATGCATACATTTGTGAAAGTACATACATGTGGTTATACGCAAGGCTCTACGCTAAACCTTTTTCTAATAGTCTGGTTGGGCCAGAAAATAATTTTCTCTTAATTTTCTGTAGACCGAAACAAAATTGACTATTGTTGGTGTCATCCATGACAGTATAAACAATTGATGATGTTGGAATTACTCGTACGCAAAAGCCAAGTAAAAGCAACATGGCTAGCTTTCATGCTCATGGCCTAAAGGTTGTCATGCGTGGGGATATAGAACCTGTCCAAACATCAAACTAGGCTAGTTTTCGCGCATTACATAACACTAAGTACTGAGTCTGTGTGTATTTTGCACCATGCACAACTTGTTAGCAAGATGGCACGGCGCATCTGATTTACGAATGCGAACTACCTTTAAAGGGACTTAGTAACATTGTCCAAATCCTTAAAATAAAATTTTAATTCTAGTGGTTCCCTTATACATTGTTGTATTCGTATTAGCAATAAAATCATGGGACCGGTTTCGGTTTTTCAAATTTCCCTTTCGTTACAAAGATATGTATGATTGAAGTATTCAGATGAGTTACTGAATATCACTTTGCATTTTCACTCATTACTTGGCCATACAATGTCCATTTGACTTGAAATTTTCACACAATACCCTTTTGACATATAAGATAACAACAATATACATTGCATCAACCATTCATCACTTTTTGCACATGTCAACAAGGTTACTAGATCCCTTTAATGTATGATACTAGGTTTGGCAGCTTCAGGCCAGTGACTCATGGTCTGAGAGGGGTGCTAGCTAGTCTTGGTACTAAGGTGAACCTAAGGTGAACGTTTAACCCTCACACAATCTTGACACTAAATAATGAATCCACATTTGTCTCTCAGGTGGATGGGTAGTCAGGGTCTGTACAAATCAATTCTACCAGACAACGTGTGATCAAACTTGCTAATGAGGGCATCTCTATAGTCTAGAGTATCCCTAGAGAAATAACACAATACTGTTGCATGAAAATAGAATTACAAATTGGGAATTAATTTATTGTATGATGTGTCCATAGCTCAAAAATAGCTGGCCCGGAGCCACACCAAAAAAAGGGCGCTTCTGGCAACAAACTATACTACAAATCTTACTTGCCCAACTGGGCAACCAATATGAAAAGTTCATTCTTTCTTTGTAACTTGGGACCACTCAATACTGGTTAGGTGCCAGCAAAATGTAGTATTCTCTATTTTACCTTCCCATCCCAGTCGCAGGGAAAAGGCATACATTGTATCAGTGATGTACATGAATCTCTGATGATGATGATGACGGCAAAAATTCCCCATTCCCTCCTTGAAATCTGTTCTGGAGTTGATCAGTATTCATGAATGAATGTGAGGCCATCTTACATTTGGGAGAGAATTTTGTCCAGACTTTTGTGTTTAATTAAAATCACCACTACTATTCTTCACAGGATGACACCCATAACCAGAAAGGTGCAAATGCTCTTAGCCATTTCGACTTGTTTTTATTTAATGAAAATGTCCAAATGACTAGATATATATTTTCCCTCCGCGAACTAAATGTCAACAAATTATGTTGCTTCACTGGAGCAGAAGTCATGTTCCGGAAATAAGCCTTAAAATGACTGATGGATCCACCACCGTGTATTACAAACCCCCGGAGAGTTTACTCCATGTAATTATTGATGATCTGGTGATGAGAACACTATCTCCAGTTATATGCACCGCTATCATCATCTTGCCTTGATGGGCTAGAGATGTAAATTTGCGTGACTCACACATACTGATAGTCTGTAAGTGCTGCATTATACTCCATTTCACCCAAGTCCTCCCCTTGCATTGATCAGAGAATATAACTTTAACCCTTTAACTACAGGGACTTGATGGGGAACATTATTTCATGGAGTAAATAGGTTTACTATTAATACCATCTTGTTAACAATGAGTATACTACACATTAATCGGTTCAACAAACTAATAAATATAAATTTATGTATATATTCAATTTCGAAAACTGTAAAGATGAAATATTCATTTACATCTATCCGCTGCAACTGATGCAAGTAAATAAACTGACTTGGCCTCACGTATAATTGTTTGCTCTAAAACAGCCACAAGAGACTTAACTAACAGACACACCAATACACAAATTTATGTATAAATTTTAAAAATGTAAAAATGTAAACCTCATTAACATCTTTCCACTACAACTGATGCAAGTAAATGAACTGAAATGGCCTCCGGAAGAATTAGAATTGTTTGCTCTAAAAAGGCTCTTAATGAGGAGCCAAAAATTCATGTTACGTAATAATTTTTTCTCCAGATGAGGCGAATCGTGGTATTAAAGCGTATGAGTAGTGCGGCATGTACACGCAAAATTAAAGCATCAATATATTATGCAGAAAGCCTATAAATGAGGGTTAAAAAAAAACAATAGAATAACTATTTTTCGTGATGGCCTTGTTGGGATTAACTAAATCAAGAATGTTCAATTTTTGGTGGTAGATGTTAGTGGCCCCAAAACAAACAAAAAACATTAATATGTTATATATGTTAGTTTGCAAGTACAATTTTGGATAAGTGACATTTTAGGGGCCAGTTCTAATTTTGTGCCCTGCATACATCTTTGACTAAGCGTACTTTTCCTTAAAAAAATAACAGTTTTGCAAATAGTCACCCAAAGGTGTTATTACCAAGTACAGTCAAACACAGACCACCCAAGGAATACAAACAGGTAATCATCATGTATAATCAGCTGGTCTTTACAGACAGGTTCATTTACATACAAGCTGCTTCCAAGAGATTCAAGAAGAGTACAAGACGGTCTTTATGAGCAGGTAGTCACTAGAGCTGGATTGAATGTGTATACATAAAAAAGGGCTTCTTTTTATTCTGATGATAAATAAAAACAACCATATTTGAAATGTTGTTACAATACAAATTGTATAAAGAGTGCGATCTACTCACAGTGTTATCAGGCTGGTTAGGCCCCTGAAGGCATTGGGTTCAATGTGGCTGATGGAATTCATGCTCAGGTTTCTGTGAGAAAATAAAACAAAAGACATGACATTTTATTTTATTTTATTTCAAACAATGGTCATTTCATAAATTCAGTTACTGGAATTCGATGCATTTTGGTTCAATACAACTCTGATTGAATTTGTACTCACAATTTCTGTGAGAGATAACAAACCAATACATAAAAGCAAAAGGTGGTGAACAAATTATCAAATGACAATGACAATACTAATGACAAAAGATGATGATTATGTTTACGATGACGATGAATACGATGAAGATGAGTCAAAACAAAAAAGATTTATATTAAATAATTATGTTTCAGAGAAAATGCAATATCAATAATAAGAAGAATTATCAAATTCATAATGAAGTATTAAATTCCTTTTTAAAGAATATCAAAAGCCAATGATAAACAAGTTTTAAATGTTATTACTGATGTTTGATATGCTCACAACTGGTATGAGGTCTGGCTGGCTAACGCGCACTGAGGTATAATATGGTACATGTGTCATGCAACCTCTGAAACCTAAAAACAAACAAAAACAAACCAAAGAATAGTAAATGCAGCCAGCCAGTAAAAAAAGAAAATAAGGAAATGTGATCACAACTGCTCAAGGTAATGTCCTTATAGATTCCAATTGATGTAAAATAAGTTTTATGGTGCTTTTTTTCATGCAGGCGAGGTTGAAAACTATCTCCCCCCCCCCCCCCCTGAAAATGACATATTATTATTAAAATATCAGATTTGTTTCCCCCTGCAGCCAGCCTAGCATATGGTTTCCGCTCACAACCTTCTGATATTAATATCTCAGGGTTGCACTTGATGAAGTCTGTCATATCAAATATACCCCCGCGCGACATCCTGCAAGAGATTCACCACATTTCTCCTACTTCAGTTCGTAATACATTACAGGGAAGGGTGGCTTGAGAGTATGTACACTGAACATCATGAGCAGAGCATGCACATGGAATCTTGGGTTTGCAAAGGCGAGGTAGGTTTATGATATACATTGACCTTGGTCTTGGGATTGGTGGATGGGGGGGGGGGGGGGGGGGGTGGGGGGTAGAAGGTTATTACAGAGCTCGACACTAGCACTTGCCTGATTGCCCGGGGCAAGTAAAAATTTATGGAGGGCAAGTCAGGTTTCATAAATGGTCAAGTTTGGTCGCCCGAAAGGGCAAATCACTATTTCTGCTCATCAATTACAAGAGTAGAATGTACTTCCTTATGTGTAAATCTCATCTAGAAGTAAGCTTACAAGTACATTTTCTGTTTGGGCAAGTAATCATGAAAACATTTATGATTTTACCTGCCCGAACAGCCATTACAGAAAAAAAGTAAGTACAGAGGCTTGTTATTATGTACAGCACATTTTATCCACCTTGGATTGCAATACAGGGGCGGGTTTATGAGTATGTATGGGTGTTTTGGTATGGCAAGCAATATACAGACGTATGATCTATTTTACAGACCTGGCAATTGACAAAGTGATATTAAAGACTGTCGTGCATTGAGATGTGGAGGACACATGTGTGTGTGTGCCCACTCATAAAACTGAGCCAGTGTTTATTTCGCACCTTGTTTAAGACGTTCGCAAGATGGCAGCGCACGTCTGATTTATGAATCCATTTTTCTTACGGGATCTAGTTATCACGGTGACTAAATGCAGAAACTGACAAGAGGTTGATAAAAATGTCTATTTCTGTGATCTGATATGTCCACTGAGTAACCAATGTGCGAAATGTCCATGTAACTGAACGTCATATATAGGGCTGAGTAATGTGCAACAAATGCAAAGTACATTCATATGTTTTAGACAAAAGTTACTTGAACCCTTTAAACTTGAGAGCAGGGCAGTTTATGATATATGTGACCGGCAAAACCCTGCACTTGTCGGTAAAAATCAAAATGTAGATTTTCATACCATTAGAAAGACCTCATCAAAAGCTTCCATTTGATGCCTTCTTCTAAAAAAAATCAGACAATATTTGGCAAACACATGTGTGTTTCAATTTTACAAACATAAGTCTTTTACACATATTATGTGAACTGAAAATGCCCATATCTTCAAAACATGAACTACCGACAAGTGTAGGGTTTTGCTATAGCCGGTCACGTATGATGGATCTCCCCTCCCACAACCCACTCTATTTACACAGCCAACTCTGGTTGAGTGCTATCACATTCACGATCTCATATTTGCCCAGTTTAAGACACGTGTTTACCTAGCATTGTTCCAAAAATGTTTGCTTGTCACCACTAATTGAGATTTGAGATAACGATGCAGCCACGCGATACCGTCTGAAATGTTTGTCTAACAAATCAATACTGTTATGATTATGACCAACACAAAATATTTGTTCTTTTGAGCGTAAAATTGTAATGTGGGTCTGAATTTAATATACCACGAGGTTAGGGTAGCACTTTATACTGTACATCTATATAATTACTTCCCCAAATCTGGGATGTGTAGCTAGCTTTACCACTAATTAGGCAAAAGCAGAGGTACATGCACCTTTAATAAATGAGCTCATTCATCTCAAAGGAACCAGGTACAATTCATTATTGGTTAACGTCTAATGAGCGCAAAGCCAAGCCCAAGGGCTGGAAGTACCCATTGCGCATTGCAGGGGAGAACTTTCAATCGCGTATGCAAGAACTGCAGTAAGATTTCAAATGGGGAACATCTACCACTAATTAACCCGTTGCTTACGGGAACCAGGTGGGCTATGTACAAAGTCTATGGGGATTTCAGAATCTCGAAGTGAAAGGGTTAATACAAGGGACAACTGACAACATTTACATTTGTTTTGATTTTTTGTTGGGAGGGGGCGGGGGGCTTCTTTTCAAGCTCACCTGCATACAAATTGCTCTCTAGCATTTGTAATTTTGTTTTGCATTGAACTCTAGAAGCGAATTTACAGGAGCTCTTGAATGTTTTGGGCGCACTCTGTATAATTTGGGAGGGCAAATTGCCCTGCATGAGCCTCCGCATATTTTGTTTTCACCGTCTAATACCTCCCTCTCAGCCCCAAAGGCCCCCATCTGAGTTATACCTCACTATGCCAATATATTTGAAAAGCACCAATAGCAATAGAGTACAGACACAAGCTCATTCATTCATCCAGAAGGAACTGCCTTGCATTATGGGTTAACGAGCGCACGCACGAAGCACCGAACACATCAAGTACGCATTGCGCATTTCAAGAAAGAACTTTAGATTGTTTACAAAACCTGCACAGCTGACAGATTGTGTACATGCATGCATGGATGCAGGCATGAAAGTGCTCCATGACGTTAGGAAAACATGTACAGCATTAACCTTTTGTATCAATTTTTGTTCTAAAATAAATGTTTTATTCACACAATTTCTTTGATTCTTATATGAAAATATACAATGTGATTATATAATTGATTTTCTTCAACCCCCCACCATGAAAATAATAATTACTAGGTGCAGTGCATTTCATTAACCATTCATGTCTATTTTTAAAAAGACAGTTTGGAAAAAATAATGTTAAAGTTTTAATTGGAAAGGTAATGCAGTATAATGCTTTATCATAATTCACTTTCATGGAATGCACAGCATGTTCAGGATGGTGTTTTTTTTAGATGGGTTCTTCGTGTTTAGAAATAACCATAAATATGTTACGCTCATCACTTTCCACATAGCACACCTTGACCTAGTACAAGTACATGAACACGATTGCTCTATGCATGACAGCCACCGTGCTAAATAAAAACGAATGAACGAACGAAAGACAGCAACAAATTATTCACGATTCTATTGGCTTAGCATCACACCCTTTGCACAAGGTGTCTGGTAATTCAGATACAGAACTAAATCAAAGAAACAGCGTTGTCACATCAGAAGGCATTTCAAAAAGGGTTAGATGGGGAGGTGGCGTGTTAATACGTACATGTACAACTTTCACGCATGATCTCTTGCGTTAATACAAGCATGCTAAAGAGTTGCGCGAGTGTTCAATATTCTTCAACATAAGTGATTATTTACTCTAAAATATCAAATGAATGAAAGAAAAACAGTTCATTACTTAACATTAACAACTTTGTGAAGTATTATAAGATAATGCATTTGACAAGTTTACCTACTGTAAACGTTGTTATTTTCGCGTGATTAATATTTCGCGCTGAGCGACACAAAAACACATTCGCGGCTTTTTAATTTCGTGGCCGAGCAAGTGTTCACACGCATTGCAAATCGCATATTTAATATTCGCGCGTTTTTAATATTCGTGGACGCAGACTTCAGCGCGAAATCCGCGAAAAATAATGCACCGCGAACTTACCACTTTTTCAGTATTCCTTTTCACTTTTCCCCCACCCCTACTCCCCTCATACCCCAATTCTTTACAATCCTGAGGGGAAATGTTGACTCACAAGTTACACTTTAGCGCATTTCTAATGTTCATGAGAAGTTCACTCACCTTCATTTACAAAAACATACAGTCATATGTACATGTGCGAGTTTTCAAACAGCTTTTGACTTCAGTCCCACCCACAGCGTCCTGCGTGTTTACTTTAGGAGATAGTCACCCGTCCATCACTTAACTCACACAAATGCCTAACCTCTACCGTAGCTCTAGGCAGAGAGGGGGTCTTCCCACCTCTCTGCTCTGGGCATTTATCACTGTGACACAGGTACATTTGTATAGCAGCGTGTTCACACACATTTTCATCCCTTAATCATGACTAAAGAATCATGACTAAAGAATCATGATTAAACCAAACGTTCACACACACCAAGCGATTATTCCATAACAACTGGCTTCCAGGTGGCTTCCAGGTGGATCGAACACCAGGTCTCCCTAGGGCCCCCATAGGGCCCTGTGTGCGCGAACGTTCACGTTAAGCCACGCCCAGTTAGTTATGAGTCGTGTAGCTAACCATGATTAAGCGAGAAATCCTCGTTCACACACAAAATCGGCATGATTCTATAGTCAGCTCTCGTACAAAACGACGATAAAACCCGCGTTTCGTTAGTCATCACTAGCGATACGTCGTTTCGTTAGTAAGCGTTCAGACACACAAATTTTTAATGAGAAGCTGATTCTATAGTCAGCTGCTGATTCTTTAGTCATGATTAAGGGCTGAAAATTTTGTGTGTGAACACGGGGTAGCACGCACATCGAACCAGTAGCACTATAATTCTGATTTTGTTTCCATTTTTATTCTTGTTAATGACAAGACATTACTAATAGATTTATTTAACCAAGTATTAAACTAGGAATAAATAACAAATATAAAATACCTACTTTATCATTCAACTGAAATCTTCAAATTTAAAGAAATTCTAAAATTGATAAGCAGTTTTGTAGAAACAGAGAAAATGTAGCACACTTTTATACAATTGTGGATATTGTTTTAACAAGAAAAACAACAACATTGTATTGGTAAAAGGAAAGATTACTAGTTGGATAATCGTCAATGAGCAATTACTGTTTAGAAGCATTCTCTAAGCCAGCGTTTCTCAACCGGTGGGCCGCGGCCCACTGGTGGGCCGCGAAGCTCTCTCAGGTGGGCCGCGAGGTCGGCCAAAATGAAATTTTAAAAATTCTGTGGTAGCTAGTCCACGTCCTGGCTGATTTTATTCAATGTGCAATAAGATTTTGCTTCATGTCAAGTCAAATTTCCTTCCCAAGTATGCACCAGATAGCATGATTTCAAGTTAAATATTGCAAAATCCCCCTTACCGTGCACGGGCGGACACCAACCTACGATCACACCTTCCCATCACCCTTCCCCCTCTCGGTAATTGTTTCACTCCCTCGAGAATCGGTCTTGTCTACGTCTAGAATACAATGTTCATGTTGTTGTATCATAAATAGTGTGGCTTTTGATGCACTGTTTGAAAGTTTGTATAATGTCACTTTGCGAATATGTTTGGGGGTGCATATTTGACGCGTTTACCTACATTATAGTACATGTTCCCAAGTCAGAATTTCCTATCTAGGTATGCACCAGATTGCACAGTTTCAAGTCCAAAAATGCAAAAGCTCCCTACCGTGGGAGGGGGGACACCCCCTCCCACACCCTCCCCTTCCCCCCGCTCAGTCGCTTTGTTCCTTCGCAATATGCGGTGGTGATGCGGACTGGTTTAGCACCCCCCAAAAAAACAAAAAAAAAAGTTTTTGCTCATTACGCCACTGACTCTGAATGCCACTTTGCGTGTGAACCTGTCCCCCATCAAACCACGACTTGATTTTCTTATTTCCCATAGCAACCTCAAGTGTCCCATTGAAGGTATGTAGAAAGTTTGTTTGCATTGCAACTGACAAAAAGATACCACACAGTTTTCTTATTGTTATTTTATTGTCATTTTTTCATTTTTCCAAATATGTTCTTGTAAGGTGGGCCTCCAAAAATTTGTAGGAGCCAAAGTGGGCCTCGGGTTAAAAAAGGTTGAGAAACGCTGCTCTAAGCCACCACAAAATCTTCCTTTCACTTAAAAAAAAATCGACTTGATTTCTCCATATGTGTATAGCACTAGCAGTCCATTATTTCCTACCTAGAGGCAGTTGCAGGCAAACCCATACAAACTTGACCTCTCATATGACCTCTGCTGTGCACCATCATTCATTCCACAGTGCTCACATATTACAAATCTCACCACAAATTTAGGTCAAAGACTACATGGCTGCTATAGAGCATTGAGGTATACCAAGGAGGTATTAGAAAGCCTTGGGTATACTAGCTCACAGATTAGAGGTGTACTAGAGTACTAGCTGGAGTGCATCACTTTACTGGATGCTGGTGATTCATTGATGTACAAGAAGTTCAACTTCAAGTAGTACCCATTTAGGAGTAGCCACAGATATACTGGGGCTTAGGGGTAACTTGAAGCTTGTATTAATCCGTTGCCTAAAGATGGGGATTGGAGAATCAGGTAGGGAACAGGATAACTATACTAGAGATCTTTAGATTAAAACAAATTTCTGACAAATTTCAATTCTAAGATTCTTTTCTTGGTTTATATGCCAAATTTCAATTCTAGGAGTCTTCTCTTGGTGTATATGCCAAATTTCAATTCTAAGATTCTTCTCAGATTGGTTTATATGCCATGTGGCACGTTTCCTCTCACACATACAAAACTCTCTCAGTAAACAAGCAATGTATATACATTCTAGTAAATTGTTGCATGACAAGTTCACACAATAAGTTTGGCCCACACAGCAGATTCGTGACTATTTACAAACAAGCTTTCACCACATCACTCACTAGCCAAGTTCACACTTTTTATGACCTCACTTTTTAATACCTTCTGTGCTTCCACTAATTTCTACTACAGTCAAACCCCTCTTAGTGGCTACCTGTCTATAGCAGCCAACATGCCTAGAGCTAGATACTGGCCATCAGAAGATATACCCTGAAGAGAAATACGAAGTTGTTGAACCTGTCTATAAAGCTAGGGGTCACTTTTCTACAGTGGCCACTTTTCTTGTTTCCTTTAGGTGGTCATTTTACACAGGTTGGACTGTTCTTTTTGTTATTTATTTATTTTTTATTTTTTTAGACAACCATGTGTTAACCAATGGAAGATGCCTGAAATATATCTTGGTCATAATGCATAAATGGTGAATGTTATACCCCCAAAAACTATACTGAAACAATGTGACAAAGAAATGTATTTTAGAAATGGGGAATAGATACAAAGAGAGTTTTTTCAAAGGCAAATGTTAATTATGCACCTTCATGTTTGCACTCATGAAATGGAATGACATGTGCAAAAGCTTTAGGTAATCCTTGCACAAAAGCTTTCTTCCAAATTATCTAGATATTTACTCCTTGCAGAAAAGCTTTCTCCAAAATTATCCTCCTTGCAGAAAATCTTTCTTCAAAATTATCTTGATCTATAATAAACTCCTTGCACAAAAGCTTTCTTCAAAATTATCTTGATCTTTAACTCCTTGCAGAAAAGCTTTCTTAAAATTTATCTCATTACCTCATTAGAAAATAGGCACAGTTTTGAGGATTGAACAACAAGCAAACAAAAATCATGCCAACAAAGCCAGCACAAATAAAAAATTATAAAAGCCTGATAAAACATTAATCAAATGTTTAGGCTATCAAAACTGTTTTCTTTGATACTAATTTCACTATTGATAATTTCCCTTTGTAATATTTTTATTAATGTTCAACTCTTTTTGTTATGGGAGTCAGAGGGGGCCTTATTATTTTGTTATGTATGTTTACCAAATGTATCCATCAATTTACATAGATCACATTTACAATTCACATTCACTGTGGAGTTCCCTGCATCTAGATTTAATTCCCTCGTGTTCCATATTCTGGCAAACATAGATTTATGCATGAAATATGATGTAGAGAATCTCTCCTGTAGCCCCTCGCCGAGACATATCCATCACTCCTGACACTTCCCTCTGGACATCTTACCCTATGAATGCTATCTCATTTCAATCTGGACACGCTACATCGATCTGCCCACATGGAAAACCAACAAACTTTTTGTTCCTTTTTGATAAAGATTAGTCTTTGAGTTTGAAACTCACGCCGCCGCTGCCGACAAAAACCCCAGCCGCCCTCCCTCCACCCCCACCTCAAAAGGAGAACAAAATACACAATTATTATAATAACGGTTATTAACCCAAAGCACATGACCAATCATCTACACAAAGAAGGTAAACAAACTTGAAAAGAAATATGAGACATCTGCTTTGGGGCAACAACAAATATTTGAAGTGAATATGAACATAAAAATTCTTTCACTTTGATATGTTTTTGGTTTTTTTCTTCATTTATTTGCAGTTACCCATGGATCTAACTATAAAATAAACCCTACGGCCCAAACTCCATTCATAAAATGTATGACTCGGGATTCGGGAACAACGTTGAGAGAAACGAAGAAAAATTCTCCAAAGTCCAATGGCACTATGGGGCGGGCAAGTAAAAACAAGACTTCTCAAAATGTAATGGTCCTAAACTAGTATTCAGTGGCCCAAAACAGTGGAATACTGAGTTAATCAATTTGGTTGCACAACTAGACAAGGAATACTTTGCACTGTGGAAAGTCTGGTACCCCCTAACCATCAGGCCTATGTTACATTTCAAGCCATGGCTTTCTCATGGCTGGAACTGTGGGCCTTCATTATTCAATTCATACCATAATATTTATTTGATACGTAATTTACACATTTAGATTTCAAATAAAATGCACATGTGCGACAGAAAATGATCCTTTGAAAAACAAACATACATACACATGACATTCCTTCTTCTTTACATGGAAGTATGTAAAAAAAAAATTGAAATGAAAATTTGTATAAAGACAGAACGTTATAATTCAAAATTTCAGGTAACATTTGGCATTCCTTTCACGCTTTATATAACTATAACTATAAGTACATGTATATAATGAGAAAAAATAACATGAAACCATATCTTTTACACTACAAATAATAAATGGATATTGAATAACATATAGTGAAATCCATTCCCTCCTAGATGTAGATTATCACAGAGACTTAGTGCATGGTCCACTAGGTTCCTGTAGGCAATGGATTAAAGGAAGGAGCCGGAACTGTTTCTACATGTATGGTTCCCAGCAAGACCCTGACAAATGTTCCCCGCTGTTCCAGACAATAGCTGATCTGATTCCAACAAAAATTGTGCTGAAAGCTACAACAATGACCAAAGTACAAGTGGGTTTAACCATAGACCTACGGTTTAACATTCTCCTTTCCTGCGATTTAAATTGTTCTTTTTCTCTCCATATTTTGATCGAAACGGATGTGTACAAATCTCGGCGAGAGTCTTTTTTTCCTCATGGACCAAAAACATTGACCCATCAGGACTGGACCTGAAATACTTGGGCTGAAGTCTATGGATATATACAAAAGTCAATGCAGTCTAAAACGGTTTTCCATTCAGGACTGATCCTAAAATTACTTGGGCTGTGGACTATGGAGTATGTCGCTTGTCATAGCAAACTCAACTAGTCTTGAACGGGTTACACTTACAGGTTACATTGGAAAGTACATGTTTATGAAGACAGAATAACTTTCCCATTTTAAAAATATTTTTCCAGAGAAATTAATGATGAAGGATTGTACCAGGTTTAAGTGATTTTATTCTTGTTCATAAAGCGCATAATATGGAAATTGTATAGTTAGCATTGATACAAATGCATACCTCAGCATTAAATGTGGATAAAAGGAGGTATATCTTAACATTTATTTTTTTTTATGATAATTTTTTTTCTTTGTTCGGATCATGAAGAAAGTCTGAACGCACTGATAAGTATCATTGAGCGATGAGTGGGTCCTCCTGCAGACCACCACACTTCAAGAAAGACAATTTGTCATGTTGTTCTCTAAACTTCCATTGTGACTTTGTCTAATTAGTTTTCTATAACCACTATTAAACTAAAGACTTTTTACTTAAACTTGTTTACTATTAAAAATATCACTCTTTCCTGATCAAACCTGTGATTATAGATGAAGCATGACATGGAAGAAAACAAGATTTGTCTAATTTTGTCAATGTCGGGTTGAAAATCTGCTTGCCCGATCGGGCCACCAAAATATGACTTTAATACATTTTTGCTGGCCCGAAGTGCAATTTCACTGGCCCCGGACCAGCGGGTCAGTGCGAGTGTCGAGCCCTGATTAAAGGGATCTAGTAACATTTTCCATATACTCAAAATCCAATTGGAATTCTAGCTGTTCCCTCATACCTTGTTGTAATCATATAACAGTAGAAGCATGGGACAGGTTTCATTTTTTTCGAATTTCCCTTTTGTTAAAAAGATATTTACGATTGAAGTGTTCAGATGTTAAACTATCCACTGGATAGTCGTAACAGTGTGCAAAGTCAGTGCAATGAGTATGTGAATATCCCTTTGCATTTTTGTTCATATCCATTTAACTTGAAATTTTCACACAATACCAAGTGAACATATCAGATAACAACAATATACATTGTATCAACTATTCATAACTTTTTTTTCACATGTCAACAATGTTACTAGATCCCTTTAAAATGGCTAATTCTCCTTGGTAAATCCTTGAGTTGCTTCCAATTGCACTGTTGGTCAAGCACATGTTGTTCTGTACAGAATACCGACACAGTGGGATCAGTAACTTTTATAACCATCACATTTGTTTGGGTTTTTTTCCCTAGCCACAATTCAGTCCGTGTTTGCCATTTCGTTACAATCCACGAGTTGCCTTTATATTTACGGTATTTAACTACATGTAGGAATTAAGTAATAATTTACATTTACAAAACATACATGTGAAATGTGTACATGCAAATGGCACAGATGGTTCGCACATGTGCATACACACAGAGGGACCAATTGGCTGCAGATATGGCCTTCACAATTTGCTAGTCACGATTCACATCTGTGTTAGCGTTTTAAATTGCGAAAAATTCACTTGCTTTCCCTATCAACTTGTCCAATAATTATTTTGCAATACAGAACTGGCAACACATCTATATTTACAAACTTGTGTATAGATCTATCTACACATAACCTAAATTAACGTACCTATACATGCAAATGTACCGAGTGGGACTACGGTATTTGACTTGTGCGGTGTATAACCTTCACATAGTTTGCCTCTTCATAGTGATGCTCTACAATACATAGCACGATTCCCCGTCAGTGTTTGTGATTGGATTAGCATTGACAGTTGAGTATGGGACCATTAATGAAAGTGACACAGTCAATTTGCCATCACAGGGCATCCTACCAGAATGCCTCGCCGTTAATTGCATTTCAATGTTTATCTTATTGGGGAGGCAGATTTAGATTTCTGCATCAGACATAAGTGATGGTTGCTGTGCACGGAGAGACTACCTAGGCAGTACAGTGAACAGTGCATTCATTATAAGTCGAATTGACTGGGACTCGGCAGAATAGAGTACTGAAGTGTGACGTCACCGCTATTCATTGCCATAGGTAACGGTTCTAAACAATGTCAGGCAAGCCATTAATTTTGAGACCTAGCGGTTGCTAAGAAGGCAATCATCCAGCTACAGCCAACTACCGAAAGCCTGAAATCTGAATAAAAGGCAAATTGTTTAAAACCATTTCCATGTTTAACAAAAAAATGTGATGTCACTACTTCGGTAGTCTATATAGGCTTTGTCTGAATTATGCAAACTTTAACTTGTGTGGGAAAAAGGGAAATAAATAAATAACAAAGAAAAGGGAACCAGATCAAAAATAACCCTTCAACTTAGCAATTATTCAACTATAAATATACAAGTGACATTTTATGTGCCTTGCAAACATGGCCTACTGCGACAAATGACACGCAGTATGATAAATCACAGACATTCTATAAATTCCCTTTTCTGTATCTCATGAACTCTAGGCCTTTGATGAATATAAATCACCATCACCTATTTATCCATCCATCCATATTTTATGGTAAAGCAGGGCCTAGAAATGTTACCACGGATGGCAAGAACTACTCAATCCTCTTATCCCAAACTTGTGAACGGGACTTTTGAAGAAAAAGAGCATCTCCATCACTTCACCCTGAACTTGTGAACATGGCCTTTGAATGACACAGAGTGGAGGGGAGTCCATCTGGTCTGTTTACACAGCTTCCTCCAGAGCAGGGATGGGGTCAGGGGGTCATGCTAAGCTCCCATTGCTATGCAGTCCCCTCATTGCTTTTACTCACGCAGATAACATGAAGATGTATATTGGAGCACTATGATTGCAGTACTACCTGAATCAGTATGGATCAAATCCTTTTATTCTCACTGGAAATTCTCATATACTGTGGGGTACACTTAATTCAATTGGATATTCACAAGTCAAAACTGAGCAGGTTAAATTACCCAAGGACTACCTACAGAGATTGGGTAGTGGGGAGGGGAGGTTGTGTACTGTAGAAATATCCTACTTCTCTGAATCTGGTAGAACTAGTAGTAAACTCTGCTAGTACACTGTATAGTAGTACAAATTGCACAGTAGGACCGGACTTCCGATTTTCTCAAAAGCCATTTTTGGCATTGCTTTATTTGCTAGTAATAGGTGGGGGAGAGGTAGGGCTCTAACCTGAGTCTAGGAGATATATAAAACTGTGTTAGGGGGGGGGGGGGGGGACTTCTGATATCCAAGGGATTTTGTCAAAAGCTGCTTGCCCTATATACATACATTTATGTGTACCAGTAGTTAGATATCCAGATAATACTAATGCTGCAAGCGCAAATATCATTAATACTAGCTGCCACCAGTTGGGTAATGTGTTCATTCCAATGAATGAGGCAGGAAGGGAGGGCGGATTACTACTCAGATGGATATTTTCAGACAGTGCTTGTTGTGCCCTGGAGTCGGATCAAGATGTGGGGTTGGCAGGGTAGGAAATACACGAGGGCTGAGGGCGATTTTTTCCCCTGGTTTTAAAAATAGCCCCCTGAAATCAGTAGGTAGCCCCTAAAATTACCATTGGGTATTGTGTGAAACATTTTGGGATATCCATCAGATTAAAAAAAGTAGCCCCCTAAAATTAAGAAGTTATTCTTTCCTTGGGGGTAAGATCCCTCTAGATGTGGGCCAGGAAGAATGTTGAAGATTGGAGTAAAAATATGTCAATTGGCAAGGGCAGGGTGGCCTTACGGTGATTATAGAGGGATATTTGCAGCCACTACTTGCAATGAATTTTGAAGATCTTGCATTCGGATGTTATGTGGATTTGGATGTAATGGAAGATGCGAGTGAGTAAAACATATATGCAGATTGTACAGGGGGTGGAGGAGGAGGGGGGGGGGGGTGGTGGGGGGGTGGTTCCGGTGATGGTGATTACTAAGGGATATGTTCAGCCACAACTGGCAATGAATTTGGAAGTCATTGGGGAGAGCTAGGGAAGCGAAATTGTTCAGACCTTTGGACTACCTATTTTTTTTAAGTTATTTTTAGAAACTATGCTTGCCCTAAAAAGAAAGTGATAAACATAAGTTTGAGATCTTGCATTTGGATGTGGGTGGGGATGGTATGGAAGATGGGAGTAAAACATATGTAGATTTTGCAGGGGGTGGGGGAGGAGGGGGAAGGTTTCCTGTGTTGATTATTACCGAGGGATACTTTCAGCCACTACTTGCGATGAATTTGGAAATCATTGGGAGAGGGTAGCGATACTATTCAGCCCTTCACATATCATTTCAGACTTCCTTATGTTTATACTTGTTTTTCAGAAACTGAGCTTGCTTGCTAAAAAGAAAGTGATTTGAAACATGAGTGTGAGATCTTGCATTTGGATGTGGGGTGGGGATCATATGGAAATTGGGACTTACAACATGTTGATTGGGAAATGGGTGGGGAGGTGGAGGGGTGGGGAGGTGGAGGGGGGGGGGGGGGGGGGGAGCTTCCGGTAATAACACTTACAGGGGGATATGTTCAGCCACTGGCGATGTATTTGACCCGTATAAGGATGTTATTTCCGAAACTATGATAAGTTACATATCAACGGAAGGCAGAGATTAGGAAATGTAATTATTGCTTTAAATTAGGGTTTTGTGTTGACAGGTCACAGCAGACCAGTTATTATTATCAAATACATAACTGGCACATTTATGTTAAAGGGGTAGTACAGTTTTGGCAAGGCTGAACGTTAGTAACCAAACCTGGACAGTAACATTATAAACTAATAGTTATAACTCCACCATGCTAGAAAGGTATACAAAATTACAAACGACTAAGTAAAAAGCCCACTATCATTCAAAATTAGCCATTAAAACACAAGAGGGTGCTCTCTGAAAAGGCATTGGTTTTAACCATTTTTCATACAAAATTATGCATATGTAATGTTTTATTGAAATCATGATTAAATAGAGAGATCATCAACAACTATTTAAAAAACGCTTTTGAAAATTTTTGAAAAAGTGTATGCATTTTTAGATTTTTTGAAAAATTCATCTAATTATTTGGGCCCCAAATAATTATAAGATCATATACTGTATATTTTTTTTGATATTTCAACCGTTTCTGGACCGATTTTGACCAAATAAAGTTTATTCTGTCATTAAAATTGCATGTTCTCTCAAATTCGACACTCAGTTTTTCATTACCTCACAAAAAAAATTGTGATGTGCAGCGCCCTCTCTACCAAAACTAAACTACCCCTTTAAGCCCCACCAGAAAATGTGTAAAGACGATTTGATCAACTGTCAAAACCCATCCTATAACAAGAGCCCCAGGGGGGCACGACGCTCACCTGAGGTCAATCAATTCACATCTGGCGCATGTTCTCTCTGCATATACATTGTATGTATAAGGAGAAAAAGATCTTTGAATTTTATACATTTTTTATCCTTGGGGGCCCTCCAATTAGACTCCACTAGAAGCCAAATAGTAACATTTAAACAACTTGGGAACCCCTACCACTAAGAATGATTTCAACAAAGTTTGGTTGACATATAATTATTCAATTGGAAGAAAAAGACAAAAATGTTAATTTCTCTTGGAAGTCCCCCCCCCCTCCCAACATATTACCCCCACAGAACCCCTCAGGGGCCATCGAAAGAAATGTCATGAACTTTCATTCTTTTTCAAAAGAGGCATCTATAAACCAAATATCAGGTCTTTAATACTTCTGTATCTTGAAAAGAAGGATGTTTAAAAATGTACATATTTTTACACTAGGTGCCCTCCCCTAGGGCCCCCTTGGCAGTCACATCCATCATTTTAGCAACTTTTGTTCCTCTACCCCTAAGGATGTCAAGTTTGGTTAGAATCCAATCATTGGTTCTTGAGAAGAAGATGAAAATGCATATTTCCTATGGTAGGGCCTCAAAAATATTGTTACCCCACAGGTCCCTTATGGTGCCACCCACAAAAATCTTGTGAACAATTTTCATTCTTCATCAATAGAGGCATCTAAATGTGAAATATCAGGTCTGTCATACTTTTAGATCTTGAGAAGAAGATTTTTAAAATTTACATATTTTTTACACTCAGTCCCCTCCCCCAGGGCCCCCTGGGGGCTACGCCCACCATTATAGCACATTTTGTTCCTCTACCCCTAAGGATGATTCCTGTCAAGTTTGGTTGGAATCCAATCATTGGTTCTTGAGAAGAAGATGAAAATGCATATTTCCTATGGTAGGGCCCCCCAAAAAATGTTACCCCCACAGGGCCCTTATGGGGCCACCCAAAAACATCTTGTGAACAATTTTCATTCTTCATCAATAGAGGCATCTACATATGAAATATCAGGTCTGTCATACTTCTGGATCTTGAGAAGAAGATGTTTAAAATTTACATATTTTTTACACTTGGTGCCCTCCTCCAGGGCCCCCCTGGGGGCCACGCCCACCATTTTAGCAACTTTGGTTCCTCTACCCCTAAAGATGATTCCTGCCATGTTTGGTTGGAATCTAATCATTGATTCTGGAGAAGAAGATGAAAATGTATATTTCCTATGGTAGGACCCCCCAAAAAACTGTTACGCCCACAGGACCCTTATGGGGCCACCCACAAAAATCTTGTGAACAACTTTCATTCTTCATCAATAGAGGCATCTAAATATGAAATATCAGGTCTGTCATACTTCTGGATCTTGAGAAGAAGATATTTAAAATTAACATATTTTTTACACTTGGTGCCCTCCCCCAGGGCCCCCCTGAGGGCCACGCCCACCATTTTAGCAACTTCGATTCCTCTACCCCTAAGGATGATTCCTGCCATGTTTGGTTGGAATCTAATCATTGGTTCTGGAGAAGAAGATGAAAATGTATATTTCCTATGGTAGGGCCCCAAAAAAAACTGTTACGCCCACAGGGCCCTTGTGGGGCCACCCACAAAAATCTTGTGAACAACTTTCATTCTTCATCAATAGAGGCATCTACATATGAAATATCAGGTCTGTCATACTTCTGGATCTTGAGAAGAAGATGTTTAAAATTTACATATTTTTTACACTTGGTGCCCTCCTCCAGGGCCCCCCTGGGGGCCACGCCCACCATTTTAGCAACTTTGGTTCCTCTACCCCTAAAGATGATTCCTGCCATGTTTGGTTGGAATCTAATCATTGATTCTGGAGAAGAAGATGAAAATGTATATTTCCTATGGTAGGGCCCCCAAAAAAACTGTTACGCCCACAGGGCCCTTATGGGACCACCCACAAAAATCTTGTGAACAACTTTCATTCTTCATCAATAGAGGCATCTAAATATGAAATATCAGGTCTGTCATACTTCTGGATCTTGAGAAGAAGATGTTTAAAATTTACATATTTTTTACATTTGGTGCCCTCCCCCAGGGCCCCCCTGGGGGCCACGCCCACCATTTTAGCAACTTTGGTTCCTCTACCCCTAAATATGATTCCTGCCAAGTTTGGTTGGAATCCGATCATTGGTTCTGGAGAAGAAGATGAAAATGTAAAAAGTTTACGGACGACGGACGACGGACGACGGACGACGGACGACGCACGACGCACGACGGACGACGGACAAAAAGCGATCACAATAGCTCACTTGAGCCTTTGGCTCAGGTGAGCTAAAAACTGGGTTGACGTGCGTTCAAAATACGAGTCAAATGTCAATGTTATTTTGACTGGCTTAATACGGAACTATTAGAGATGCAGATCTTTCACCTGTGACTTTAGCCTATTAGTTTATGGCTGACTGATTTCTTTATTTTCAACATATTTGACATTTGATTGACAGACTGAGGAGAAAAAACCCACTTTTGAATAATAATTCAAATAAGCATCTACATAGTTCTTTTGACTTTGAAGTTTGAGTCCATGCTGTACATGATATGTGTATGTCTTGATGTAGAATCTACGATAATCGATATTTAAAAAAGTCTTAATTTAATAATATAATATCAAACGAAGAAATAGAAATATCTTTTCAAGAAATGACTCAAGAACAAAAGTTTTCATTTAGCTGCATGATAATGAGATTTCAATTCTAAATTCATGGTTACATAGCCCTATAGATGACACAGGTATACAATATGTTAATACATGGAACAGCATAATCTCTTACCTCTCAGAGCCATGATATATCGATACAGGAGAATTTTTGTTTAGACCTATCGATGCTATCGATTGCAGGTGTTATGTCTAATGCTTGAAGTAATTTGTTATCAAAGTTTGTGCGTATGCGCACAATGTTAACAATTAATACGTACAACCCAAGAGCTAGATTCTATTATGGCGTCAAAATGACTTGTCAACATATCACTTTGATTTCTAATCGAGCTCAGAGGTTAATTTAAGTGTAAAGATGTGTTACATTTGTACAGATTTTAACTTTGTAAAGTTTGTTGTCAAGAACATCAAGGAATGTTCTCTAGGGATTTGAAATGATATTTCAGGAAGACGGTAAGTCCTGAGACGCTTTCCCTCAATATCATTTAAAATCCTCCGACAGTTAACGTCTACATGGTGTTTGTATACATGTAGCTCACTGATGTGACATGAATCGGTTTTATTTACATAAAAATGCATATATGTGGGACTAAGGACTAGAATATGTTGTTTTCTTCCAATAGATCATGCCATCATCATCATCTTCATCACTTTACCAGGTATGATGGAGAAGGAGGTAGAGAGCAAATGAGGATAATTATGCCCTCACACGATAGTCTGTGTGTGGGACTGCTCAGAATGCAATGCTATGCATACAGGTAACGCAAACACTGATGACCAGCTAGTGCTGATGACAAAATCAATGGACTTTTTCTCCTTGACCTTTAAAATATCTCCTTAGAACTGACCTTTCCGATCATGATTTGATTCATGGGTACTTGGGAAATTTTGCACAACCATAAGCCATCATTATATCTAAATTGTAAAGAATTTGGTTTATGATAGGTAGGAAAGGGCTAATTTTAAGCTTAATAATGAGTTTTTAATACAAACATTTTAACATTCCTATAAAACAACTCATTTTCTATATGTTTGCATGTACACTGGTAAAAAGACAAATAAGTTCATGACTTCAAGAACATTCACAAACTAATTACCTGCTCAATCTATTCATTACCGTATCAG
>JBAMJV010013557.1:0-20530 GCA_037951105.1 Echinarachnius parma
ATTCTTGTATCATGAATTTGATTTCTTGATATCAAGAATTTAATTATTGATATATAAACACAGAATTCTTGATATCAAGGATTGAATTCTTGTTATCAGGAAATATGAATAATTGTTCAAACGGCTTGCCATTTGTGCGATCCCGCCCGACATGCGATCGAGAACGAAATGTTTGAACATGTCTAATACCTGGCGACCTCAACTGACACCACCCTTGCGGACGCGAGTTACAGTGATCTGATGCGGCCATTGGTGCCCACCTTGCGACTTAACCACAGATCTCAGGGGATCGCTCCTATTCGGGCAAGATCGTTCTAGATCGCTAGGCGCAGATCGCAAAGTGGGCACTGGGTTTATAAAAAAAAAATCGCAAAGCGGATTATGATGTCAAATTGTGGGCATGACACTGAAGCTTCGTGCTCTCACCCCGATGAAGCCAGACAATATGGTCCAAAATCGCAAAACCAATCAATGCCTCTGCGTTCGCATGTATACTCCGCAAAAAAAGAAACTGGACACTTGTATGAGACCAAATATTTCGTATTCATTAACGATAAAATATATGATATTGTATATCAAATTAAAGATAAAATTACCCTCTTCAATATTCGCATGAAATCCAGATGAAATCATTCATGCATGACTTGTCACGGTCAATTAACCACACCAAGGTCTGTTTTCAAAAATAGCAAAAATGGAACATCCACTCAACCATATAAATGTTGATAAGCATAATCTAAAACGCTATATTCATGAGATGGCATAATTTTTCATTACAAATGTGACCTTTTCTATCTTCATCTCAATAAAGAGTATAAATAATAGGTGTAATTTTCATCCAAAAGTAACAAAATGGGGAATTCCATGGCAAAGCTTTATTAGTCAAAACCACAGTTTGTGCCCTTATTTCAGCATGAAAATGGTATAAATTCTTCTCTAGAATTATACCGTAGTCCAAAGATCTTCAAAACCTGAAGTCACCCTTGGTCAAACATTTGGGCAGTCTTTAACATGACATTTCTCTAGGTAATTATGGTTAAAATTGCAGGGGACACATGAAATAGACAAGCTTCATGCCTGTACTACAGACCAGTATGATAATGCTCTCATAACCTGGCCCTGTTTTATTGACAAATTTGTATTTCCAGAGTTTGTTCATAACAATAAAGTTGAATAATGTCATAATTTACTTGCCCCGCTCATCTCGTTTTAAGTGAAACGCTTACTATCATTTCAGTCGAATGGTGTGGTCCTCCATTGTTTTGTTATTTTTGAAAACAGACCTTGCTAGTGTTAATTGACCATGGCATTTCATGCATGAACGATTACACATTTAAGTTATACCCTGCATGTAGAGGACTAAATTCCCTTTAATTTGATATATGATCATGTACACTGTATCGTACATTAATATGAAATATTTCAACTTATACAAGTGTCCAGTTTCTTTTTTTGCGGAGTATATTATTCAGGTCATGTTGCTACTGAAACCAGAAAAAAACATTGTTGCATGAGGTGATGGCATCGTCGGTTTTGAAATCGCAGATTAAATAAACCAAAATTAAGAATGGCAAGAACGCACTATGCATTGACTCATAAGCGCAATTATGTAATCATTTCATAGTTTGAGAATAACAGTAAAACTAGTATAGTGCACAATAAACAATATACCTTTTTTCAGCCATGGTAGCAAAGATCCGTATTTCTGTATTATGGAAAGAGAGGGAGAGAGGTCGGGAAAAGAGGACAAATATTGGCAACATATATTTATTCTTATAAATCACTATGGGATTAGGACAATTCAGACGGATACATAATGAGTAATATTCAAATAGTGATTAAAATCCATTATGTCCAGTGTTTTACCTCATAAATACCATATGCATTTACACTCCTATCCCATAAAGACTAGGGCACATACTAGACCGATCATTTGCATATTGCGGTTGTCCAAATATATAATTCAAACATTAGAGATTATTATCAATCGTGATAGGCGCTACATTAATCGAGTATAATTATTTCAATGTATTTTAAGAATGCTCTTTGCAAAATGATTCAATGAATGTTAAACGCACATGTTCTCCAAAAGGCACGAGCTCATACCTAGACTCTTAAACAATAGTTCCGGCTTACTAAATCGCTATGTGACCTAACCCGGTTCTTGAGTGTCAAAAAAGTAGAAGATCAGAGGTCAACGCAAATGCCACTGATGAGACTGATATATAAAAGCAGTGGTGTAATGAGCAAAAACGTTTGGGGTCAAAAAGAAACTCCGCGTCGCCACCAGGTATATATAGTTATGGCGGGGTTGCCAACTTTGAACAAGTTAAAACCCACCTCCAGTTAAAACTCCTATGGAGTGTTTTGGAGGAATAAACTACCAAGTACCAAGTAAGTCTGGCACTATACAAGGGAGCAAAGCGACCAGGCACAAAGGAGCAACGCGACTGAGCGGAGAGAGGATGTAGGAGGAGGGGGAGGGGGGGGGGGGGTGTTCTCCATCTCACGGGAGGGAGTTTTTGCATTTTGGAAATTCGGACTTGACGTTATGTAATGTTATGTGGGAAAGTGCGTCATGATGATACCAACTGGAAAAACAAAAATTATATTTATTTCATGAAGAAAACATCATTATAAAATATGCATCCCCCAAATAATAATTATTCGAAAAGTGACATATACAGTAAAAAAAATTGCACCAAATGCCACACTATTGAGAATACAACAACATGAACAATGTATACCAGACGTAGACAAGACCGATTCCCGAGGTTAATAGCGAAACGACCTAGGAGGGGGGGGGGGGGGGGGGAGGGGGGGGGGGGGAGGGGGGAGGGGGGGATGAGAGGGTGTGATGCGAGGTGGGTGTCTATCCATGCTTTTGCAACTTTTTAAACTTAAAATTATGCAATCTGATGCATATCTACATTATGAAGGAAATTTGACTTGAAATTAAATTAAACTTGATATGTAATAGAATCTGAGTTATCATGTCTCAAGAAATACCCTTTTAAAAATCACTGGTATTGAACTAGAAATAAGCCTGCTTTTTTGTGTGTTTTTTTTTTGGGGGGGGGGCATTGGGGGAGGGGGGGCGGGCAAGAGACCCCCAAGCCCCTTACCAGTACACTATTGTATAAATGGTATGTTAAATATGTGAACGAAGGATAACAATACAAGATAGATATAACTGCAATTTCGAAGATCTAGTACCTTTGTTGACATGTGCACAAAGTGATGAACTGTTGATAACAATATATTGTTTGTTTGTGATCTTGATACCTCAACTAAGCATTTTGAGAAAAAAAATCCCGTTACAGTAAATGGATGTTATGGCCGAGTAATGAGTTAAAATGCAAAATGATATTTACTCATTGCACTGACCTTGTTCACAGTTATAACTTTCAAGTTGATACTTAACATCCGAACATTTCAATCCTAAAGAAAAAAAAAACTGTTAATGCTTCTTTAGTAATACGAATACAACCATATATAAGAGAACATTAGAGTCCTTAGTAGGTGCTATGGATTAGGACAATGTTACCAGAGTTGTTACCAGTTACTAGATTTTCCAAGATATTTGCGATTTGCCAGCAACATGGTGTGTATGACTACAAAGAGTTCTGGTTCTTTTTATGAGGGCATGTGTAACTGGGCTTTTAATATAAGTGCCATTACTTTACCTGCATTCAGTGGCGTAGCATAGTCAAACTGATCAGGGGGCCCACCGAATTATTGGGGTAAATGGTGTACTTTATTTTATCAAAGATTTTCCCCTTTTCTGCAGTTTTGTCAAATCATTGAGGGGCACGACGTGCCCTCTCCTACGTAGTTACATAGTTGCCTGCCTTAGGGTCCTATGCATGTAAACAAAATATATATTTATATATATTTGTAAAAAAAATAAAATGCTAAGACAGCACATAGAAAAAAAGAAAATATTTGTATCGCCCAGAAAAAAAGGTGGAAAGAAAGGAATACAATACAAAAGAACGACACGATTATACGACACGTTTGTACATGCATATATGTATTGAAGTTCTTACAATTTCGCGGCGTATTGTTGTACGAGCAACCGCGCCTTATTGTTCCTTCGTTAACCCTAGATAATGAATTTTCCTAAGAGATAGTATAGGGTTTCCCGCTCAATTTGACACTTCTTTCAATCGAATTCATTTAGGGTCATTCAAATTCACGCATTGCCGCCTAATCGTTGGTATCGGTCCTTCAAATTCCGAATAAGTGCAAGCCAGTTCATGGATACGCATAGGCTTTTGTGAATAGATACAGGAGTTCATTTATGGGCACTCGAATTCGCGAATGTGCAGCCAAATGTCAACTTGGTGCGTACAAATTAACGCGTCATGCGCTTTGACGAATTCGAATGACCGAAGAGGCGCCAGCGTAAACTACGTGCCAATTCGAATGACCATTGACAATGATTGATGAAAAGGTATGCTCTTTGTGCAAATTCACTTGCTCCGACGTGATTTCGAACGACTATTTACGAATTCGAATGCTGCTTTGTCACGGCGATCTCAAATCGCGCGAATTCGTTTGCTCCTATTATCAATTTGAATGACACAATCGCGAAATTGAGCGGGAAAACCTATACATGACTCATCAAGGTACCATGGGTAATAGGTAATCTACAATAATCGACCTTTGGAGCACTGTCCAATGTTCGCTGAAATTTTCTTTTGAAGTGTTAGGGGAATGGATGTTACATCCCCGAATTGCCAAACAATAGAAATCACCTACTGTGATATTGAATTTACGCCAGTGCTTTGGAGCTAGCACTATTTGTACAGAAAACGCCATGTTATGGAACTAAATGCCAAAGAATGGCAAATATATCAAAAGTAGTGAAACAAATTTTTATTTGGGAACTTCCATTGCAGCTTTGTGTTCGTTTGCATAGTCCTGCCTATCCATGTAAAGGACCCTTAGACAGGCAGCGATGTATACGTGGGGGAGCGCTAGAGCACGTGGCCCCTTAATGATTTGAAAAACTACAGACAAACAAACCCTAGGGAAAAACCTTTGATCAAATTAGATTATACAAAAAGCTTGCCCCATTCATTCGGTGGGTCCCCCAATCAGTCCGACCACGCTACGCCACTGAAAGCAAGTAAAGTAATGGCAGTTATGTTTTTTGTTTTAGTCGTTTCTGTGTTTTATTTGTTTTTACATTGATACCCCATTTCCTTTTCTTTTGAGCACTTAGAAACATTATATTAAAGGGATAGTTGAGTTCTGGTAAGGAGAGTACAGTTTCAGTGAAACTGAATTTTAGTAACCAAAACCTGCATCATTACATTACAAACTAATAGTTATAACTAGAAAGGAACACAAAATTACAAATGACGTAGTAAAGATCATGTTATCATTCAAAAAGAGCCGTTAAAACGTAAGAGGGCGCTCTCTTAACACTCATCGGTTTCAACCATTTTGAATAAAATATTGTGCATGTGATGCTTTGTTGAAATAGTGATTAGATAGAGAAATAACCAACAACTATTTAAATACCTATTTTGTAACTTTTTGAAAAGAGGAAGCATTTTTATGAATTTTTAACGGCTGGTTCAAAATTCTCCAATAAACCCGGGGCCCCGGGTTTATTACAAATTGTTAAGTTTATGGATATTTCAGCCGTTTCTGAACCGATTTTGATCAAACAAAGATGATTTTATTGTTTAAATATTATGCTCTTTCAAATTTTACACTCAGTTTTTCATTACCTCACAAACCAATTAAGTAGTCTAGCGCCCTCTCTACTAAAACTCAACTTTCCCTTTAAGCGTTTAATACATGTTCTATATTATTAGTATTATTAATGAAAGATTGTGAAAATTAAGAATACTATTATACACACATGTTCACTGTGTAGTCCCATATTGGGCATTCTTTCGGTCGCCACATTGAGAAATGATGTTCGATTGTCACCCACCTTGTTGAATTTTCTTTAATCGTATGGCGAATATCTTGGTAAAATAATACATACAATTTGACCAAATTGTTTATTTCCCGTTGAAATGGCAAACATCGCACGAAAAGCAGAATTTTTATTTCTATCTATATTCTTAGAGTATTAGTAATACGTTTTTTGTCAAATGTCGTACAAGTTATCAATGAAAGTTGTCAATGGCAATTTAACACTCTATCTAATTATAGATTGGATATACAAGGAGGTATTTTGAAATATTTTTGAAATTCTGTTTATCTACGAGAACGACTGGGCCCAAGCGAGCTTGTTGATATATTGCGAGAAAAGCAAGTGAATTTAAAAGAGTTTACACATAAATTCAATTGACGTGGTGTAGTAAAAATCATGAAACATACTTTGTTGTGATTTCTCATTGGATGAATAATTGCATAACCAGAAAACTAGGGCTGAAATAGTTGGCAGTTTTCTTTCTGACCATACTTTAATTAAAGCAAGGCAAGAAAGTTGAAGGTTTATGGACAAACAATAAGCTCTCTACAGTCTCTTATATGTACAAATTTACTAGAAAAACATTTTGTTCCACCTTATGTGGAAAATATTGGAACGTTCATTAAAGAAAACAAATAATTGGTATGATATATGGAAGAAAAAGTAACTGACAATGCAAGAACCTGTTTTGGCGTAATTTAAAGTTTACTGATATAAACATTGCTTATGTCTAATGAATATTCATTTTGGTTTAAATTGATGAAGTCAGCGTTATGTTTAAAATCACTATAGTTTAGTTTACACTGCTCATATTCTTTAAATTATTTGGGAACAAGGTAATGAGGGTTTTCAAAATATCAAAATAGGTACTGAAAAGTACAAATGTATTATCAAGATAATGAAGTAGGTATAGAAGAAGAGGGAAAAATACGCAAATTATAATTCTTTTGAAAATTTGTTAATAAATTAAGGACTCACTATTGCATTGTTAAAACAAGTTTAGATTACAAAAGTATTTGAAGTTTCTATAAAATGAATTCAAGGGAGTATACTAAATTAAGATAATCAAGACTTAGATTCGAAATAATCTGGAAAGAACATGAAGAAAACATATGTAGAATGTACAAAATATTGTATTCTAAAACTATGTTATCCTTTGATATGTAAATAATGTTTATTCATTTAACTATTTGTATACTGAAGACTGAATATTACCTTCACAGAACTTACATTGAACCACAGGGTGACAAATACAACAAAAAAGTATACACGTGTCGTATTGTATAAACCTTCAAAGGTATTTTGCATACAAAATGGGACACTTTAAAAAATACGTACAATAAACAAATCACGTGTTCTCATTCACATAATCAAATTGCGCCTATTCTAGAAGGTGTACAACGGTATTATTACAATATTTAAAACAAATAGTTCATTTGGCAGAAAAATATATAAAATGTATTTTTGTAATCATTATACTGCAAATAGCGCCCCATTTTGAGAACTTTGGACATTTTAATGGTTTCATCTTTTATAACTGAATTTGCTTTATATGTGTGTCAACTGATTTGAATTGATGCAGTTTTGTACATGCTTTACTTTTGTAATTTTTGCTTATTCATATTTGTATAATTTGTATTTGAAAACGCAGAAATAAAACAAATAAAAACAAAACAAAACAAAACTATGAAAGTAATTGGTCTAAGTCATAAGTAAATTGGACAGGGGGCTATGTGCCCACGGGCGTAGACATGTCATTGATACCTATTCATTCATCCCCCCTGATGAATAGTATGTGCCCCCTCCTCCCTTGGGCATGAGAACGCCAACCTTGTTTGGCTTAAAGGGATAGTTGAGTTTTGGTATAGAGGGCGCTATACAAAGGTTTGTGTGAGATAATGAAAGAATGAAAGAGCATACCATTTTAATGACGAAATCAACTTTATTTGATCAAGATCGGTCCAGAAAAAGCTGAAATATCCATAAACATAACCATTTGTACAAATTCTGGGGCTAATAATAATTCAATAATTTTCAACCAGCCGTTAATTTTTGTTTGTTAAATATTTCCTCTTTTCAAAAATGTACAAAAGAGGTTTTTGAATAGTTGTTGATTATTTCTCTATCTAATCACTACTTCAACAAAAAATCTAATGCACAATATTTTAATTAAAATGGGTAGATTCAATGATGTTTTTGAAAACACCCTTTTGAGTTTTAACGGCCATTTTTAAATGGTAACAGGCTTTTTACTTAGTCGTTTGTAATATTATATTCCTTTCGAGCATGGTGGAGTTATACATATTAGTTTGTAATGTAATGGTGCAGGTTTTGGTTACCAAAACTGTACTCTCTTTACCAAAACTCAGCTATCTCTTTAAGAGTGTTCAGTTTTATGTATGGTTTCAGTTATTGCTATACCATGTACAAGACGACACTTGATAATTTAAACATGGTTTGAACTGATAGATTAATTGATAGGTACATGGTATATGAAAACAAATAATCCATAATCACAGGTCGGTAACTCGCGTTACGAAAAAGGTCATGGCAAAAATTTAGTACATAGTGAAAATCCCCTTCTAAGAAGTAATCCTTGTTAGATATTTGATGTGCTTATTTATACATTTTGTCCATACGGTTTGTTTCATTACAAAACATATTCTAGGATACTCAAAAGATTTATATTTTTGTCTGAAAAGATTAGTTAATATTGAATAATTGTCAAAATTATTGAGAAATAAATTGCAGCGTGCATAAGTATTTGTAACTCGCGTTACATTTGTCCCTAGGTTTGATTTCATTAGAGAATATCTTTTAGTTAACATTTTTCATATGGAAATATGCTGTGTTATTTAATCATCTGATGTGGGAACCTTAGAAAAGGAAAATACCAGAAAAGACGGATAAAAATTAAGAATATCTCAAAGTTAGCACTGGGTTATCCTTTGTGTTAAGTTTCATGTACGGTTTCAGTTTCTCATATAAGGAGACACATACCCGAGAAATAAACAAATAGCTTGAAATTATCTGGTCACTATTTATGACAAAATAAGCCAGAAAAAAAAATAGCTTTGAAATATATCCAATTATTTATTTCAGTTCAGGTCCACTTTCCCGCGGAAATGCCCAAATAACTGGAAGGGCAATTAAAATGGCGCCGCGGCGCCATGCGCGCCGCAGTGAACCTTACAAAATTATGGCACACACACACAAATAATTTGGTAGAAAATATAAATTTACGAAACGAGTTCAAAACTTACCTAAAAGATATCCACAGGTGAGCAGAACAACTATACGTTGAAAGGTAATGCTGGAAGGCGGAAAACAGTCAATCTGGCTCACTTTTAACACAGTATATCAGGGCCTTCCTTCTCCAAAAAAAGGATTATCTCATGAATGATCAATGACCAATGTACATATAAAACCGCATGCGCTGTAATATCAATTATGATTATAATTGTGAGTCCATAGGGAATCCTTCCGTGTCAAGACACCTTGCCTTACGTCAAATTTCTCAATTATCGTTACCAGTCGGAAACAAGCGCCATGTTTGGTACAAGGTTTCCGTAGGAGCTACTGAACGAAATCAGGGAAGGAGCCCCCAGCAAAATCTTAAGATAAGGGTAAGGCGGGGGCGTCGTGCCCTAGCCCCACAATATTTACCATGTTAAATAACATTTGACTTGTGTTTATACGAGCGCTATTTTAGGAAGTGGGCTTCATAAAAACCTACTTAACGATATACGGGTAGGAGCTCCCGGCAAAATTAAATTTCAAGTGCGTTTATGTATGTGCAGGGATGGAGGTGTGGGAGGGGGGGGGGGGGGGGGGGGGGTGCGTCGTGCTGGAAACCTAATTATTTGCAAGGTTATAATTACATTGATCGTATATGTATTCACTAAATCACGATGAATTCCCTTACGGTATAGGTCTTGCCGGAGGAAGGGGGGCTTTTTATTTTTGTTACTAGTTGCATGCTTTTTTACTTGAATATTGTGCATACTTTATCCAGGGAGGTGTAGCTCCCATTTCCCTGCTTTAACAACGGGATTAACTGATTATTGGCCGGTTTTCCAGCTGAAGACAAGCATTGATTTAGGAATGTAGCTTCTAATGGACATGCCTTTTAATTCTAGGGTAGCTATGAGTACTATAGCGGGGGCGCATATATTATTAGGGGTGAGGAGTGGTCACACAACCACAATGATAAAAGTCATCTTTATCACTAATGTTCTAGAACAACACATATGTCTGTATAGTAAAGCTTTGTTTGAAGAAACTGCATGGGCACAAACCCGGCGGTTTCACTTCGTATTCAAAGGTAAGACACAATCGTTCTGGAGGTGAACAATTAGCCCCTAATTGCACCGTTTCGCGTACATTTTCAGCAAATTATGTCCCCTTTTTAACACAAAGCGGGTACAAATTCGCATTAAAAATTATAATTTAAAAACAAAATTATTCTAATATAGACTACGGCCCCTTTTAAGGACTTATAAGCACATATAAACTATACTGTGTGACCCTTTAGGGAAATGTTTCGTATTTTTTAAAAATTTCGCCAACATTTCAATGACATTTGTACCTTTTTTATTTTTCGCAAAAATATTCATAAAATATTTGCCCTTTTTTCATTTCCGCAATTGTTTTTTCTTAGCCCTTTTTTTCGAAATAGTGAACGATCATGCGTGCGAGGCAGAAGAAACCTTTTCTTGAGTCATTGATCGAGGTTGGTGGATTCGATTTGTCGTACAAGACAAAGGTCAACCTTTCATGAGCCAAAAAAGTCTCAGAGTCAACGGTCATCTTTTGAAAGGGATGCTTGGCTAGATAAGAAAATGGTACTTAGAACGTTACTCACAGGCTTAGAAAAATCTAAGCCTGTAAGACCGACTTCTTTCCCAACCCGAATTTGAATATTGTTCGGAAGGGTCCCAAGGAAGCCCTATGCCAAACATGGTGCTTGTATCCGGCAGGTAACGATAATTTCACTAAGTCACTCAACAACTAACCGTGATCAATTAAAACCACTGCTTGGTACTGACTGCTTGTAGTGGAATAATATTTTAGCTAGGGGCAGGCGGTTCCTTTTGGCGAAATAATTTAATCGCGCACTGTTCCATCGATCGATTTATTAAATTTACTATGTATCCATATATGCAAATGTCATGTATTTATTGTACAACTATTCCCCGAACAATTAACACAATATTATCAGTGGTGTAGTGTCGGGTGTCGGGGGGGGGGGGGGGGGGGGGAGGCATGCCCCTAGTGATTGACAAAAAAAAACAATTGGAAACATATAAAGAGGTCATTTTTTTTGCGTGCCCCTGCAATCAATCCGTCCTCGCTACGCCACTGTCCATAAGACTTTGATGTGGCATGTATTATCTCTACGGGGAATTCAAAATCTATGGGTAACGAATTGACAATGGTATCGAAATATACAAGAATACGTGGCTTGTCATAAATCAGCAATACGCCGTGAAATTTATAGTCAGAACTCCAATGCAAACAACGCACAATGCAGCGTTATGTGCACTGAAATGCTAACATTTTATCCCTAAAAATAGCATTGGGATTCCCACATGTACCCATTCAGAATTTCTTGAATTTAATTAAATTTGAACTTATTTATCAAACTTGTAAAGCTGGATGATGATGTCCAATGATGTAGGAGTAAACAAATATAAATACAGTATATATATTTTAGTTATGAAATCAGATGACCCCCTCCAATTCCTCTTTCCCTTCTTCTTCAGCCAAAGATAAACTTGTAACAATTAAAACATATATATTTTGTCTCCATATGTAACTATTACACCCATTATGATAGTAATAATAATGATAATCATATTTATGATAATAATTAACACTAAGTAAGACGTAAACATTATGTAAATCCATAAGTTTATTTGTTAAATTGTTACACAAGTTTGTAATCTTTAAACAGGCCTGATATTTGGATACAAATCATTACCATCTGTTTTTTCTTCAAGTAATTGATGTGAACTTTGGACAGTTTCAAAATTTCTCACTTGGGCTCTTAAAGGTATGGTGAAATCCCGGCTTTGATTCAGGTTTATAGCTTTAAATATGTGCCTATATTGATATACCACACTCTTTTTTCCAAAGAAATCCCTAAGTTGGGCAAGAAAGGTAAATTTTATGCAACTTTTTTGCTTGTTTTCGCATCGGCGTTCCATACTGCTAAAAAAGTAATTTATAGCGGAGCGGGAATGTGCGCACGTGCAACCCGGATCATGACATACAGAGCCTATGATTTGCTTGTAAAACAAACTCGTTTTTGCTTGTAAATTGAGACTGAACTGAAAATTCCTAACAAATGAATTATAGCAGCTTGCAGCAACACATCTGAGTGTAGTTCGTCCATGATATAAACTTTAACAAATGGTTGCAAATATTGAAAAAAAAAATTCGAAAAAATATATCTCTGTCAACGTGAGTATTGCACTCAGCGTGTACGTCAATGACCGAGCTACATAATACTGCGATTGCCTGCATGTGACGTCACAAAGATGAAATATTTTACTGGGTTTTCCGACGCGGATACTACTACTACTACTACTACTACTACTACTACTACTACTACTACTACTACTACTACTTCTACTACTACTACTACCACTACTACTACTCTACTACTACCACTACCCCTACCACTACCACCACTACCACTACCACTACTACTACTACTACTACTACCACTACTACTACTACTACTACTACTACTACTACTACTACTACTACCACTACCCCTACCACTACCACTACCACCACCGCCACTACTACTGCCACTACTACTACTACTACTACTACTACTACTACTACTACTACTACTACTACTTCTACTACTATTTATAGTAATTAATTATAATAATGATAACACTAATAATGATAAAAAATAAAAATGACATTATTGTCATTTTTCTTCGCCTGGACTCAATTTGTTTACGGGGATCACTGAATTTAAAAGTTGATTTGTTTTAATATTTTACTGGGTTTTCCGAAGCGGATACTACTACTACTACTACTACTACTACTACTACTACTACTACTACTACTACTACTACCACTACTACTACTCTACTACTACCACTACCCCTACCACTACCACCACTACCACTACCACTACTACTACTACTACCACTACTACTACTACTACTACTACTACTACTACTACTACTACTACTACTACAACTACCATTACCCCTACCACTAAAAAAAAAAAAATGACATTATTAATAACAATTGTTAGATTCATTTCAGTTGAATACAAAAGAACAATTATGTCCTTGCAAACTCGTTCTGTTCAATATCATTTTAACATAAACATACTTTTCAATGACAAGTCTTTGCAAATGCTTGTGTTAACAGTGACTGCACATAATGCAATGCGTTTTAATTGTGAATTGCAATACACAACTTGAATTTATTTACCAGTTTACATGCACGGATAACTTAACGGTTCATCTACAAGAGACATGAATACAAATCAGATTGGTATATTTGTGCCTGTATACAATGCATTTGACATATATATACGTTAATTGTGTGCATAAATGAGTAGTCAACAGATAAGTTTATATTGAAACTTATAAATGATCCATTGACATTGTACAAACACCCACATTACCTGCAGCTTTGACACTTTACTTGTACTTTGCTCTTTGGTTTATGGCAACAGAAGAATGAAATTCCTCTTGATGTATACATTTATCTATGGCGATAGTTCACATTGAATTCGAAAGCGTCTACGTACATGGACTGTTTTGACAATAGGCAAGAGTATCCGATTTCGAACACAAATTACACGAATAATCGTGATTCAATCATACATTGATTTTGTTGTCACTCGGTAAACATTATTTTTCGATATGAATATTTGACATATCATTCTCAAGAATCTTATAATGAAAAAGGTATATGACTGAAGTCTCAAATACTTCTTTGGAAAAAAGTTCATGGATCACTAAACAATTAGTCTTATATATTAAATTGACTATAGCATTCAGAGGGTTAGAAGAAAATCACTCTCACACTTTACAAAATAACTTATAAGAGTCATCCTGTTTGCTCACATTTCAATCAGGAAAACGGAACATTTCTCGTCAAATATCAAACAATAACGAAAACGTTAAAGGGATAGTTGAGTTTTGGTAGAGAGGGCGCCACACATTGTATTTTTTTGTGAGATAATGAAAACTGAGTGTAAGATTTGAAAGAGCATAATATTTTAGTGACAGAATAAACTTTATTTGATCAAAATCGGTTCAGAAACGGCTGAAATATCCATAAACGTAACCATTTGTAATAAATGTGGGGCCCCACAAATATTAGCTAATTTTGAACCAACCGTTACAAATTGTTTTAAAATGCTTCCTCTTTTCAACAATGTTCAAAAGAAGTTTTGTAATAGTTGTTGATTATCTCTCGATCTAATCACTATTTTTACGAACCTTTATTTAAAGTGGTTTAAACCAATGTGTTTTAGAGAGCGCCATCTTGAGTTTGAACGCCTCTGTTTGAATGATAAAAGGCTTTTTACTCAGTCGTTTGTAATTTTGAATTCCTTTCAAGCATGGTAGAGTTATAACGATTAGTTTGTAATGTAATGATGCAGGTTTTGGTTACTAAAATTCAGTTTGACCAAAACTGTACCTTCTTTACCAGAACTCAACTATCCCTTTAATTGGTTAACAAATTATTATTTCGATCATGACAACGAAAATCTATACCTCGACAAACAAAATGAACAGAAATTATTGACTTTGTTTACTTAACGTTTTTGTTAAGTATGATATTATGATAATCATATATTAAAAAGTATGTGAACAATACTAACAGATGCTCTAAGTGGGTCATCAGTATTTCAAAAGTCCTGTCACAAAACTATCACAACAAAATTGCAGATAGTAGGACAGGGGCACTGATTAATACAAATTATCGAGCGCTAACACATTTCTATCAATTGATAAAGGGATCGTACTGTATACATTTTTCATAATAATACTGTAAATACTTATACAGGGTGGCCCACAAATAACGGAACGGGGTACTTGTCATACTAAAGACTCATGATGCCCGCCATACTGCATCGAGTAACGATCAACCGTGCGCCATTGTGAGTGTGCGTTCAGCTGTGTATAGAGAGGAAAGGATACTAACAATGGCGCACGCATTGAACGTTACTAGTTGCTATGACGGGCATCATGTGTCTTCATTATAGCAAGCACCCCGTTCCGTTATTTCTGGGCCACCCTGTATAGCGCACTTCTCTAAAAACTTACTCAAGGCGAGAAACATAAAACAGTGCAGTCTCTCTTCAGAATTCAACAAATGTCATTAGACAGTTATATCGGTACCTTTGGTGAATAAAATGATCTTCATATGCTGTGGTATTAATTGGTATCAATGCAATAAAGGTGATAGTCTACCTGAAGTCTAGTATATACCTTCACAAGGGAATGCAAAGATTTGGTTTCATAACTAAATCTATTTCAAGGCTAGAGAAAAAAAAAAGTGTATGGCATTGCTAACATGATCCATTATATTTTCCCCAAAAGTGTTAAAGTGATCTAGTAACTTTGTTGACATGTGCAAAAAGTGATTAATGGTTGATACAATGTATATTGTTGTTATCTGATACGTCCATTGGTTTTTCTGTGGAAATTTCAAGTTAAATAGACGTTAAATGGCCTAGTAATGAGCAAAAATGCAAAGTGATATTTACTTACTCATTGCACTCACTTTGTACATGGTTTCAACGATCCAGTGAATAATTTAACATCTGAAAACTTCAATCGTAAATATCTTTTTAACTAAAGGGAAATTTGAAAAACCGAAACCTGTCCCATGCTTTTATTGCTATAATACAAATACAACAAGGTATGAGGGACTCGCTAGAATTCCAATTGGATTTTGAGGATTTGGACAATGTTACTAAGTCCCTTTAAAGTAAACATGAATCAAATAACAATATCAGTGCTGTTAATGATATGTGATATTTTCTTGGAAAAGGATGAATGTTTACCTATTTGATAGTGGAAAATGGAAAACAAACATGTCGGATATGTGTCCGGTCGTCCGTGTTAAGTATCTGAATCTGGACACCATGGATGATTGAATACACTCGCAAAGCATCCAAGAAGGATTTCCAATTCAGTATTAAATGTCTAGCATATTTAGGGCGACATTTGAACGATCAAAACCTATTTCATTCTTCTGTTACCAATAAGCCTTCGAAAGTACCTTAGAAGTGTTAAATATTTACGTGAATTTAGGTGAATTTAACAAATTTGGATCACTCTAAGGCAACAAATTAGTTTGTAAAATGCTGCGTTTGCTTGATCTAAATCCGGTAAAAAATCGCCTATATAAACATAATTATACAAATATTCTAATAACTGTTGTGGGCGTTACAATTTTTAGTAGCAGTTTCATGAATATGATATATTACACATTCCTGAAAGTACCGTGTGTCTAAAAACAATGTATTTTTAAAAAAGAGAGAGAAACTGATCAGAAATATTGTTTTATAAATGAAAAATAAACAAAGACAGTTGTGTTTCCCAAATATTCGAACCCGAAACTTCCGGATCACTAGACCGGCGCTCTACCGACTGACCTGTATACAGGGTGGCCCCCCCCCCCCAAAAAAAAAAAAACACCAAACAAACAAACAAACAAATGGAACGGGGCACTTCCCAAAATAAAGTAATAAAATGATTATGTCAATCGGATAGGGTGTTTTTTCCAATGAAAAACGATACCAAGAACAGTTATTTTGGTCGTGTAGTTTTTGTTTTAGGGCGCTGTGAGTGACACCATGTCAGGTTCCCATTTTTGTCACTTTTTTACCTAGTCATGAGTGCCTGTTAAATCACACTTACTTCCCGCCATAGCATCGAACAACGAGCAATCAGCGCGCCGTTGTTAGTGTGCACTCAGCCGTGTACTGAGAGAATGGGCATGGTTGTTAAAGTGCGATTTAACAGGCACTGACTTGGTAAAAATTTGGTAAAAAATTTACAAAAATTGACAAAAACTTACTCAAACTTACTCAACTTACTCAACTTAATCAAAATTACTGTTCTTGGCATTGTTTTTCATTGGGAAAGACAAACTATCCGATGATCATAATCATTTTGTTACTTTATTTTGGGAAGTGCCCCGTTCCGTTTTGGGGGGCCACCCTGTATAGGGGCCCATATATCGGTCGTTCGTCACTGAAACCCTCTTTAATGTTCGTGGAGGTCATAGCTATTATTATAAACCTGGCAAACACCAGAAGGATGATAAACATCGAGGTATCACCGAATTGATGCAGCTTTTCGTACTAATTATTTCAAACAAAGACAACTAACTAGAAAAGTACAGTAACATACAGTACATAGAAAATGTACAAAGAAAAGTCGGTGCACTCTGAATTCTCCCACAGTTTGCGATTTGACAAATATGCATTTGTGTTGATTTCCGTATTACAGATCAAAATGGTCATGGACATTTATTCCCAACATACGGTCTTCTCACTTGATAATGATTTACTAATTACAAAAGCACAGTTGCAGGTGGCTCTGCTATTGATAACATAAAAGTAATGCGTAGGGAAAACATCGTAGGTTAAATTGACCGTTGCAACATTTGTACAATTCATTCCATAATTTGTTCACCTGATTAATTTAGGATCTAGTAACATTTTCCAAATCTTCAAAACCTACTCGAAACTCTAGTCGTTCTATATTCACTCGCGAAAGGGCCGCCTTTGGCGGCCTTTCGCTTTGTGTGAGCGCTATAAGGTGTTGAAAAGACGTACTTGAGAGTTGACACAATGGTGGATTGGAAAAACAAAACAAAAGAAGTTGGTGAATGTGATCCTAAACAGAATTATAGCACGTGTGCAGGCGCGCCGGAAGCAGTTTTGGATTGGGGGCAAAACTCAAAGGGGGCTCACGATTTATGTGTTTAGGGGCTCATGCCCAACCACACTCATGGGGTTGCTCCCCCCCCCCCCCCCCCCCCTTCCCACGGTCAAGGGAGCTTTTGCATTTTGGGACTTGAAATTGTGCAATGTGGTGCATAAAAATATGATCCAACAACATAGCTTACAAACAAAAATGAGCCCCGAGGGAGCAAAGCGACCGAGGGCTGGGGCAGAGCCAGAGGGGGAGGGTTTGGGAGGGGCTATCCCCCTCCCACGCGGAAAATGTGCATTTTTATACTTGAAATGGTGCATAAAAACATAAACGAGGGCTGGGGCAGAGCCAGCGGGGGAGGGTTTGGGAGGGGGTATCCCCCTCCCACGCGGAAAATTTTGCATTTTTATACTTGAAATGGTGCAATCTGGTGCATAAAAACATAAACGAGGGCTGGGGCAGAACCAGCGGGGGAGGGTTTGAAAGGGGGTATCCCCCTTCCACGGGGAAAATTTTGCATTTTTATACTTGAAATGGTGCAATCTGGTGCATGAAAACATAAACTAGGGCTGGGGCAGAGCCAGCGGGGGAGGGTTTGAGAGGGGGTATCCTCCTGCCACGGGGAAAATTTTGCATTTTTATACTTGAAATGGTGCAATCTGGTGCATGAAAACATGAACCATATGCCACATTTGTATGATCCACCATCATAGCTAACAGCTAAAAATGATTCCCGAGCGAGGGCTGGGGCAGAGCCAAAGGAGGTGGGTGGGAGGGGGTATCCTCCTTCTACAGGGAAGATTTTGCATTTATTTACTTGTAATTGTGCGATTTGGTGCACGTCACACAAACAGCAGGGCAATGACAGCCTACACAGGAACTACGTGGACCGGTACAGAAAACCCCACTCAGACGTACCACTACGAAAATTACATAACAAACTGAGATAATTTGTTTGCGCGCGAAGTGTGTAGCGAAAATTTTAAATGGATGTTTAAAGGGATAGTTGAGTTCTGGTAAGGAGAGTACAGTTTTGGTGAAACTGAATTTTAGTAACCAAAACGTGCATCATTACATTACAAACTAATAGTTATATAAACTAGAAAGGAACACAAAATTACAAATGACGTAGTAAAGATCATGTTATCATTCAAAAAGAGCCGTTAAAACGTAAGAGGGCGCTCTCCAAACACTCACCGGTTTCAACCATTTTGAATAAAATATTGTGCATGTGATGCTTTGTTGAAATAGTGATGAAATAGAGAAATAACCAACAACCATTTAAAAACATATTTTGTAACTTTTTGAAAAGAGCATTTTTTTGAATTTTTAACGGCTGGTTCAAAATTCTCTAATAAACCTGGGGCCCCAGGATTATTACGCATTGTTATATTTATGGATATTTCAGCCGTCTCTGAACCGATTTTGATCAAACAAAGATGATTTTATGATTTAAATATTATGCTCTTTCAAATTTTACACTCAGTTTTTCATTACCTCACCAAAAAAATAAGTTGTCTAGCGCCCAAAACTCTACCAAAACTCAACTTTCCCTTTAACTTAGTTTGTAAACGTTAGAATTAACCGATACGTTTAATCTTTTCTTTTCCCATTTCTTTCTTTCTTTCTTTTTTTTTTCGAGGGGGGGGGGGGGGGGGGGGGGGGCTTTTTGGGGGGGCAAAAATTTGCCCCCCTCCCCCACTTTTTGGATGGGGGGGAGGGCGGCCACCCCCCTGCCCCCCACTTCCGGTGCCTATGCACGTGTGCACATAATACATGTACAATGTGTAAGAGTTTGATGTTTAAGTGTATTTTGAAGAGGTTGTTGGTCAGTCCATACTAAAAGTAGCGCATTTACCCCCCCCCCCCCTCCCCCCTAAACAAAAAGGAGTAAAATATTAAAAATATATCACGTATTTGTTTTGCATTTTTGTGTTTTTTTTTAATTCAAATTTGCCTAAAAGAAAAAGTATTTAAATGAGCCAATCTGTTTGAAGGTGGTAACACTACATTCACACAAGTGTAAACAGAACACAAAAAGTAACTACCCCCCTAAAGAACTGCTCATAATTTCATAACTCTTAAATGTAGAGACGATGTCATCTTACCACAATATTGGTACAGTTGTTATGTACATTCTGTGTGAAAATCAGAGATATTCATCACTGTATGGCTGAATGAGCACAGATTAAAGACAAAATGGCCCAATTAAAAAGTCACAAGACATTGTGTGTGCCTGTACATTGTTGTGAAACAGCACATGACTGAATGCATTGATTATGGTTTAGGAAACAATGCTGTTTGATCCATTTTTATTTTTGAATCATGGCACATGTGTTTATAGCTGCGCTCATCTGGACTCTGGTAAGTACCTTATTCAAAATTAATTGTACAATTGTCAATAGCATTATAATATGAAATTGTCATTGACAGTGTCAGATGTGTTTAAAAGACTTGGATACATTATTTATTGGTTAGCCTCCCTATCCTAGCACCATTATAATTATATGAACCATTACCATTTTGCTAACACTAACAGTGGTCAGAGTCCAAATAGTTACATAGGACCAAAACAAATTATAATAGCGTTTTTATTGTATGATTAGTCTATGCCAACCTGTACAACAAAATTGTATGTGCAGAGGTCTGTAGT
>JBAMJV010013558.1:0-10000 GCA_037951105.1 Echinarachnius parma
CTTGACTTCAATCCAAAGGTCTTCAGCATAAATTAAAATCGTAATCTCATTTAAGTTCAGGATGAACCAGTGGTTCACGGTTTGATACGCATGCGCATAGGCAGCAATTGTCTGAACCTCCCACACTCTGAAGCCATCTCTTCTATGGACTGTGGCAGATTAATTACTGGGCTCGTGAATATCATGGACCAGGAGCCAGTCTGCCCAGGTTTTGGGGGTGCTCTTGTTGTGATTGCATGGTGCTGGTTTAGGATCAGGCGCTTGAAAAGCTCAAAGATGTGGCACAGAAGGTAGATGCTTTCCCGGGGGGGGGGGGGGGGGGGGAGGCACTCGAATGATTTTTTTGACGGGGGTGTAACGCACAGAAATCTGAAATGGGGGTCTTAAGAGCTGACTACAAGCACAAAATATAGGGTCTTTGGAGCTACAAAAACCCTGAAACGGGAGTTAAGGGGTCTAAGGAGCAGAATAAAAGACAAAATACGGGCGAAATACATGAACTTGGAGCTACCAAAGACCTACGGAAACCATCAAAAAGTGGTCAAGGAGCTGACTAGAAGAAGAATAATGGACTTGGCGCTACTCAACTACCTAGCCAAGTCATTCCGGGCGTTTATGGAGCTGCAATCGGGTGTGAAAACGGGGGTCTTGTAAGCGGCACATACCCGTCTTACATTATACATGAGTGCCCCACCCCCCCCCCCCCCCCGATGCTTTATGTCTCCATCATTCTTTACGATAATTTGTTGTCGCAAAGATAGTGATACTTTTTATTATATCTAATCACTAATGTAAAGGAGAAAGGCGATGTAAGGCTTAAGTTCCATGATGAAATTCGAGGTATAAACACGATAATTTGTCACCCTTATTTGCTTGTATCATTTATTCACAGTGGATAAAAACAGACATGAAAGGAATCTAACTGACATTAGCTATTGCCACAGCCATGCTTTCATAGGCCGTAATTCTAGCAGATCATTCGTGAGGTGTCTATGACTAATGGAATGTACTTAGCAGTGTTGGGTATCTCGAGATCGATCTTGATCTCGAGACCAGTCTCGAGATCGGCATCAGTAATCTCGATCTTGTTCTTGATCTCGGATATTTCTGATCTTGATCTCAGAGGTTCTGATCTCGATCTTGAGCTGCGGATCTTGGTCTTGATCTTGATCTCGGTCTGATCTTGATCTTGATCTCGGACCCTCTGGTCTTGGACCCAGCACTGGTACTTAGTATCCCGTTTATTAATATTAATTCATCTAGTTATCACATGAAATGTTTGTAACTTTGTTCTATTTTTTTGGGGGGTAGGGGTATTACAAAGATGAACTGTCAACAATTCTAGACGTATTCATTTTTTCTCTAATCTGAACAGAAATGTGATGCTAAATAGAAGAATAATACATTGAAAAATAAGTTTCTGACCAACATTTTCCCCAAATAATTTTACTTCATTTTTTTTTTTATACATAGGCCATCAGAAAATCTCGCTCAGGACTAGACTTATAGGGTTACAATTAAATGAATTATCTGAAAGCATTTTTATGTAGCGCAATGTATTCCCTATTGCACTCAGATCAGAAGGAGTTAGGCCTAATTTAGACCCTCAACAATATGAGATACAACATAAACGTCTTTAGTTCATTCTAGGAAAAGTAAATTTGCATAATAATGCCAGCAAAATATCAAGTTTTATAAACAAATCAGACAGTTACAGAAAAAACTCATCATTGTCGGAATTTATAGGATTTTTAATGTTTTTAACCAATTGTTATTAAATAGCGCCCTCATATGATGACCTTTTTGAAATACTACTTATTGTTAACTGAAGAGCCCCTCTATATTTACATATGTGCCAAATATGAGAGTGATTGGACCTAAAATAAAGAAACTAAAGAGGAACCAATATGTACCCACTTGTGACCTAGATAACATGGCCATTATATGCCTCAAAATTGCATATGACGCATGGTGATTACGTAATCAAAAATGTCCCTTTTGTAGTTTATATTCAAAGAATAATAACGTTTCTGATTTGAATACACTCTCACTAGTAGACACTATAAGTTTAAGCTCACTGCCATCATTTTCACGGTGAAAAAAAAAACTATATTAATGAACATTGTAGACATAGCACGACTGACTGGTAAAGGAGCCTCAAGAAAATTGCTGCTGATAAATTGCCATTTTTATTGAACTTTCAAGGACAATCTAGTTTATTGATTATGTAAAGACTGTGATTTATACAAAGGAGCCTTACAGGAGTATTTTGAAAACTGATGGAGATGCAAAGGTGAAATTGTAACAACTTTTTCAATATCTGCTCACTGGCCTGACTATCATGGGCGTAAATTTGTTCGGAAAGCACAATGCATTGGGGGTGGGGAGGGGGGGGGGGGGGGGCGAGCAATTGTTCAAAAACAATGCTCGCCTCTCCAATGCATTGTGTTTTCCGAACAGATTTACGCCAGTGCTGACTATATACTCCAACCTGTTAGTCCCAAGGATTCATTTTCGTGCTGCTACATATTATTTTTTCATCTTCAAGTTATACTATTCGGACCTCATCATTTTGAATCCTTTGTAACCAGATAACCTTTTGTACCAGTCACAATGCCAGATCTCAGATCTCAAACTCAACAAAAGGAGAAATCCAATACTCCCATTGTCCAGGAAGTCATCAAAGACCTGTTAAAGAGTGGATCTCTCATTTATCTCGTGGAGAATGCGGTGGACAAAAAAATCAAATCAATGGCTGAAACGATTGAAAAACAAGAGGCTAGGATCATGGACCTGCAAACAGAGAATACCCAGATTAAAAAAGAAATCAACAACCTGAACCAGTCAACAAGCAGACACAATGACCATCTTAGCAGCATTGAAGTGAAGCTGAATACTGAGGAACAGTACTCGAGAAGGAATTGTCTGCGACTATTCGGCTGTCCTGAGGAGAACAAAGAAAGCACCGACACCATTGTTCTCGAAGTGGTGAGGGATACTCTGCAGATCGAGCTTTCAACAGAAGATATTGAAAGAAGCCACCGAGTGGGGCAGAAGAAGGAGACTTCGCAGAGAGGGCCTAGACCGAGGGGCATCATAGTGAAGCTTAAATCATACAGAAAGCGCGAGGAGATTATCAAGAACAGACGGAAGTTGAAAGGAACAAAGATAGTGATAGCGGAAGATCTGACCGCAAAAAAAACCAAGCTCTGCTGAATGAAGCAAGACAACACAACAAAGTTATCTGGGTAGTGAGGATGTATACTGTGCTGATCACCCAATCCCTGTCCAAGTGGTAATTAATAACATCTGATTACCCGAACTGTTATGAGTCATAGGATGCTTTCAGTTCAGGTCATGTATAGCACACATTCTCGCCGCACTGCTTAAGTGTGTCTAATTGGGCGTTGGGCCAGCACCTCCGCGTTCCCTTCTTTAATCTTGATTTAAAAAAATAAGAAAAAGCCTCGAACGGACGGATTAAAACGGAATCGACCCACGCCTGCCCAACGACTACGTGACAAAGATTTGAGCATACTTGAAGTGAACATCAGAGGTTTAAGGTCAAATATAGGAGAGCTGAGTAATCTATGCCATGAGATTAAACCAGCCATCGTTGTTGTGGTGGAGACATTCCTCGATGAGACAGTTAAGGACGGAGCTGACTGCATTACCATTCCTGGCTATTCGCTCTGTTGCCGAAGAGACCGACTCCATAGTACAGGCGGAGGTATAGCTGTCTACTGCCAAGAAGGGATTGCGATCTACCACGACTCAGACCTTGATCCCCCCGACTGATGTGGTTCTCAGTGACACTTAGATCACAGAAGCTTCTCTGTGCTGCTGTTTACGGACCACCCAATACCAACTGTGACATAATCAACTATCTCGATACTACCACCCTACTAAAACCGACTAAGGTAGCGCCCAATCTATGGTCCTACTAGGGGACTTCAACGTGCACCACTCAGACTGGCTTGGCAGCAAGACCACACACACTGCTGGCAGAAGAACACTGGAGTTGTCTAACTCCCTTGGCCTACAACAAATCGTAAGAGAACCAACTAGAGAAGACCAGATCCTTGATCTGGTCCTGACTGATCTGGCTGCTACCTCAACAACGTTTGCAAGGCTTGGCACGTCTGACCACAATCCAGTTCTTGTTAAACTAGAAGTGCCACTCAACAGAGACAAGCCCTACAGAAGGAAGGTTTGGGGCTACGACAAAGCTGATTTCTGGGGGATGCGTGGCTTCCTATCTTCATCAAATTGGTATCAAGCTCTACAGTCTGATCCAGAAACTGCATGCAGCAATATCACTAACATTATCTGTGACGCGATGGATATTTACATCCCCAGCAAAACCGTCGCCAAGAAGACAGGGGACAAAGCATGGTTTGACGATCATTGTAGGAGAGCTGCCTCCAAGAAGAGGAGACTCTTCAACAAAATGAAAAAGAATGACTCGCAAGAAAATAGGGAGAAATTCAAAGAAACCAGAAGCGACTACAATAAACTAGAGAAACAGGCAAAAAGACACCATGATGAAAAGCTAAAAGAGGAGTTAAAAGACGGAAGCCTCAGCAGCAAAGAATGGTGGCGCAAAGTGAACACACTGTCTGGTAAGAAGGCTACAGTCGACATACCTGTCTTGAAGGATCAGGATCAATCTTACACAACTGCGAGCGAAAAAGCAGAAGTTTTCGGTCAGATCTTCGCCAGGAAGTGTCAACTTGATGGTCCAGAAGAACCTCCCCCAGACATTCATCAAACCACACCACATAAGCTTGAGAAAGTAGTCTTCAAGGCTAAGGACATTAAGAGACTCTTGAGAAAACTGAACCCCAACAAAGCTACTGGACCGGACAACATTCCTACCAGAGTCCTGAAGGAATGTAGTGCGGAATTAGCAAGACCTCTCAGCTGCCTATACGAGCTCTGCTTCTCTCAAGGAGTGTTCCCAAGCAAATGGAAGACTGCTCAGGTCATACCAATCCACAAAAGGGACTCAAAGGCTGATCCTAATATGTACCGGCCTATCTCGCTTTTGAGCAAAATCAACAAAGTCATGGAAACGGTTGTCCAGAAGCAGATCCAGAACTACCTCCTACAACACCAACTCATATCTGACAGACAGTTTGGTTTTAGGCCCCACCACAGCACAGCTGACATTCTCACCATCCTTTCTCAGCAGTGGTCCAGCTCTCTTGACAGAGACAACGAAATCTGCCTTATTGCGCTAGATATCAAAGGAGCATTCGACAAAGTCTGGCATGGCAGTCTCATATCCAAGCTGAAAGCCAAAGGGGTTACCGGCAAGCTACTGACCTGGATCCAAAGCTATTTCTCGGATCGATCTATCAGAGTTGTCTTGTCTGGACAATCATCAAGTACTTCACCAATTAATGCTTCAGTTCCCCAGTGATCAGTACTCGGTCCACTGCTGTTCTCCGTTTACATTGATGATATTGGAGACAACTGTAAAAATACCCTGTACCTATAAGCGGATGACTCCACCCTTTTCTGTGAAATCCGATCCCCTGACAATGCTGAGGCAACATCAGCAAGCCTAAACAGAGACCTGGATAGACTATGGACTTGGGCTCACAAGTGGAAAGTAACATTCGAGCCAAGCAAGTGTAAAGCCCTGATAATCTCTCGGAAGAGAACTCCAACAAGGACAGACCTACATTTCGGGAACTCCACACTAACAGAAGTGGATGAGCTTGTCATCCTGGGAGTCACTGTGGACAGGAAACTTACTTGGACAAAACATATCACCAACTTAACAGCAAGAGCTGGACAAAAACTAGGAGCGTTAAGGAGGGTAGCTATCAAGCTTGATGTCTCAGGAAAAGCTACCATCTACAAGTCCCAAATTCGCAGCGTAATGGAGTATGCTTCGCTATGCTGGATGAATGCATTTACCACTGCACTTGGACTCCTGGACTCTATCCAGAGGAAAGCTCTTCGAGTCATTGGCGTGAATGAAGAAGACGCACAATCACAACTTAACATCCCATCTCTTCAACACCGAAGACGTGTGGCTGCTGCAACAGTACTCTACAAGATGCAGACCAACCTTTGTCCTTCAGACATGAAGTCCATGCTCCCTCAACCATACGTGATAAGAAGATCAACACGAACCAGCAGGGCAATGCCGAGAAATCCTTACAATACCCACCTCTAGAACCTACTCAACAGGCAGAAGCTTTCTCCACATAGCAGTCCCTCTTTGGAACAACCTACCAGAGGGCACAGTTGGAGAGATCAACGACTCTGGTGTTCAATCTTTCAAGCGACGAGTACATCAGCACCTGTTATTTGTTGATGGTGTCACATAGATGAGGCACTATTTAATTTAATATAATTTAATTTAATTTTCCTTAAGCCGCTGTGAGCCACTGATTGGCCGATGAGGATGTTATTTAAGGTGCTTTAATGCCCGTATTTGAGTTTAATGTATGTCTCGCCTTATTGGCTATTGCTCACAATAGCACCTTATATACAAAAAAATTAAAAAGACAGCTTGAAGCAAAGATGCACGAATCATTGCTCTGTTGAAAGGGAACAAAAAATCGACAAAACTCATCAGTTCAACCGATGATCTTAAATCCCTTTGAAACTGCTAGTTGTATTTTTACTTTCTCCTGTGAGGAACTCCATTTTTACAGTATATTTTTGTAGTAACGAACCCTACATCAGCTAGCTGATGTTTGATCGTGTTTCTTTGCTTCTTTGATTTTGCCCTTTGTGTTTGTTTGTATGTGAGTGTTTGATGAAAATGCCTGTTAGAGAAAATTATGTTAAGTGTATGTCATCGTTAGAAAATTTGTCTGCTGTATCTGATATTTTATCTCCACCAAATAATAATCTTGGTTCATGTAAATCCCATACCCCGGAAGAATTTCATGATTTTAAAGAAGAGTTGCGCTCCTCTGGAAATATACAACATTCCAGCTTTTCTACCATTCATTTTAACTGTAGGAGTTTCAGAGCAAATTATGATAATTTAATGTCTGTTCTTCTGAGCCTTGATATGCAATTTTGTACTATTGGTATAACAGAAACCTTGGTTAAATTATGCAAATCCTTTATATAATATTGATAATTACACTTTTGTTTGCACATGGAAGAGAAAATCAAAGAGGTGGTGGAGTTGGTATGTATGTACGAAATGATTTAAATTGTACTGTTAGAAGCGATTTGGACATAAATACAGCATTTATTGAATCTCTATTTGTAGAAATTACTAATTTGAATTTTTTAAATGTGATTGTTGGTGTTGTTTATCGACCTCCAAATCAATCATTGCCATTATTTTGTGATAAAATTGGTGAAGTTTTAAATCTTGAAAAAATGAAAAAAATATTTATATATTTTAGGTGATTTTAATCTTAATTTATTAGAAGTGTTTTCTTGCCAAAATGTGAATTTTGTTTTAGATATTTGTATGTTGAATTCATTATACCCTCTTATTCATATACCAACACGTGTAACAGGTACCTCTGCATCTTTGTTAGATAATGTATTTATAAATGTTCTTAATGAAACCTATTCGGGTGTTTTATTAACAGATGTCAGTGATCATTTTCCTGCTATATCTGAATTATATGTTCAAAGTGTACCTAAGACTAAATCTTTTAGTAAACGTGAAATAAATCAGGAAAATATTGGATGTTCTGTACATGAAATTCAAAATGCTTCTTGGACTTTGAATAGTTCAGATGCAAACAAAGCATATGATTATTTTTTGTATAAGTTCCTCACAATATACGATGAATGTTTCCCTATTAAAGTTATTCATGTTAATAGTAAGTACAATAATAATCCATGGTTTAATAATAATCTTCGTAAAATGAGTGAGAAAAAACATTTATTGTATAAGAAATATTTGAAAAATAAAACAGATTATAGATGGGATAAATATAAAAAAATGTAGAAACAAGGTTAATGAACAAATTAAATGAGAAAGAAATAAGTATTTTATAATGAAATTTGAATCGGCTATGGGAAATATAAAATCAATGTGGAAACTAATTAATAATATATTGGGGTCAGAATCTAAATCTAAAGTGTTTCCAAATTCAATGACGTGCAATAATGAAACCATCATAGGGAAAGATGCAATCACAAATACGTTTAATAAGTATTTTATTGAAGTGGGTCCTAAATTAGCCTCTTCGTGCAATAATACTGGAAATTTTATGCAATATATTGAAAGAAATGATAGTACTGCTTTGTTTTAAACCTTGTACTTTAAAAGAAATTATTAATATAACATGCAATTTTAAAAATGGCAAAACTCCAGGTTTTGATGGTGTTGATATTGCCCTTATAAAAAAAGTTATTCATATTATTTGTGTTCCATTATGTGCAATAATACATTTATCCATAGAGACAGGCATAGTTCCGGATAAAATTAATATTGCTAAAGTTATTCATGTTTGTAACTTAGCAATGTCGAAAGTAAACTGATTCGTTCCAAACCAAATGACACATACAGTTGACGAATACCATGGATACTGTGCCGTGCCTAATCTTGACCAATACGATCAACTCATCTCCGCCGACTTAATTTTTCTCCCTTGGGACTGTCATGAAACTCCCAAGGCAAAAATGTCAAACATATGTCAAGGTAACATAGCTGTTTAAAATATGTCTGCATTATACCATAGCGGCATCGTAATGTTAATAGTGCGGTGGGGCAAACGGGGGAGTCCTTATGTTGGGGGAAAAATTAATTTGTTTCCATCTTTGACGGGTAATGTAGTTTTGTAGTAATAAGGCCTGTATTTGAAGGGGCTGATACGTAAAGATGTCTTACCTTTCTTTTTGACCCAATTTGAGAAGGAGTCATCGAGAAGTTCATAGTGAAATTTAAGGTCGCCAGTCTGGTAAAATACAGTGAAATGCAAGTTGATAAAGAATTCTGAATAAATCATTACTTGCTTAAGTAAACTCCTATAAACCATACATTTCTGGAAAGTTGAGACAATGGAGAATCTAAATCCTTTTGAGAAATGTAATTATCTCATTAATTATGCAAATTATATGCAAATTTCTCAAGGACATGAATATTCATCAAATATTTTAGTGCTTGTTCTTTTTACTACTTCAGTAATTGTGATTACAATATCAAGGCACTTTAATGTGATTCTGATTGTACATGGTATGCACAACAATCCTATGACACCGTTTGTATAATTTCCATCATTTACATAAAATTTGCATATTTCAAAGAAAAAACAGAAATACGAATGACTTTTGTTAATAATTTTGCTTGTGAGGTATGTATGTGCAAAAGCCATCATAGGATTGTTTGTTGTATGAAAACAAATGTTACTGCCAATTTTGAAGTAATTCTGATGAATATTTTTATAACATTTTTTGTCTAAAAAACCTTAATTTTGGTAAAACGGAAGTTAATGTAAAAACCTATATTTTAACATAGATATAATTCATCACATTCGACTACATTATGTAATTCTGATTTTGGAAGGAGCACTTTTCAGTGATTTTTAGGGTCGACGCCAATTAATTAAACCTTAATTAAGCACAGAAGTAATTATCTGTACCTTTTTTCTTTTTTTTTCCAGACTGGCCCCCTTAGGCAGAGAATCACTTTCTTCCTGAGTGATGCACTTATCCAGCACCAACTCTGCTACATCTGTCAATAATGAAATTGCGCAAAACAAAAAATATTAATGGAAAAGAGAATCAAGCCGGCAGAGATAGGGTTATATCAGAGACTCCGGAAGAAACCATGAGTCAGTCACTTTAATAAGTAGAAGTACTTAGGATATAAAAGAAAGAAAAAATATTAAATAGAATATGAAAGCTTCAGGTCGCTATGATACATATAGGTAAAGATCAGCTTTGATGTCAGTCAGAACATATTTCTGGAAAAGAGAAGAAGGAAGCAATGTTTATATGCCGTCTAGTTCCCCTTCTAACATGTATAATCAACCGCGTTGTATAGCGGGACGCTTTCAAAGAC
>JBAMJV010013559.1:0-10933 GCA_037951105.1 Echinarachnius parma
AAAATGTACGATCTTACTATCTGTTTATAATAAAGATTTTAAATACTCGAGAGAGAGAGAAAAATGACTCCTGCGCAGGACACCCTAGAAACTTTGGAGATTAAACAAAACATGCTCAGAATATTGCTTGTCTCCCATACACTCTTCTTTGGGCCACTTTATTTTCGTCAAGATTTCGATTTATATAACTGTATCTAGGGAAAGTCGCGAAATCCATTTACCATGTTTACAGTAATTCGTATTTTTGAATGTGTGTTCATGATTAACGTTTTGCCAAATTGCCCCTTCCCACTGTTCTGCCCCTTTCCGCTGAAAAAGATAATTAAAATAAAATGGTATAAATCACAGTCATTGATTTCTCACCCCAAGCCCCCAATTAATCATTTTCCCCTCGGATAATTATCATTTTCCCATCAAGTCGTTTTCCACGCATGGGTGTGATAATATCAATATTCATGCGGACCACAGCAACTGTGTTTGGTGGTTATAAGTTGTGAGTATTTATACCACGCACTCCTCTCACAATACCGTGTCGATGTGACCACATCCAAGGCATCGGGAGGGGCGATTAATGTGAACTCGATACCCAACAGCACACCGGGCAATAATGACCCCTAACCGCTAAATCCATAATGATCAAATTTTGAAAGCGATATGCTTGAAAACCACACACACAAAGTCATCATTTACGTGTTCGGGGTTAATATAACCCTGCGGGATAAACAATATATTTTTTATTTTTTTTATTTGCTCTCTGTACTATTTGAAGGTGTTAATTTTCACATTTTTAACACTATGTACCTCCTGTATACTATTTAAGTGCTTTCTTCATTTTGTATGTGTACTCTGTTAAGTAGTGTTGGATTTGTCTAGATAAATAGATATGCCAATTAGTATACCTTCTGATATAACTCTAACTCCAACATTGTTTTGTGAACTCCGCCCATGGTTTTCTCGTTAGCCACGCCTAAAGAAATCAGGAACGACCACAAAAACGATGATACATGATTATTATTTTTCCAAGATTCAAAACAACAAGAACTGCGGTACGGGGAGATATTAGTATGATAATTATAATGATAACGATCTTACATTGGGAAACGGGGAACAGAAAATCAAAGCAATAAAGCATGAATGGTGAAAGGGTAGAGGAAAACACTTAGATGGATCCTAACAAGTCGGTTCAAGAGTAAGTGTAGGTGGGACGTGAAGGAACACCTGTGAAAATGTTTGTTAATATGATATTTTGCTTGTAAACCAACTGTTGACCTATAAGTAACCTCCTCATGAAATTGTGTGGAATAAGAAATAAAAGAACTCTTATATACATTACCATGATTACGTATATAGGCCCTATCGGACACTGAATATCGAGGTGCTCGTATTGGTCATTCTGATAAGTTTGTGACGCGAATGATACTTATTTAGAGGGGGAGAAAATAATGAAGAAAACAAATGGATATTATATAATTTGAGATACGCTGTTACAACAGCGTCAAGTAACAGCGTCAATGTGGACTGGTAATACAAATCATATCGTGAGACACGAATAATAAATAGATAAATGAAGAAAATAAAATGATAATAACTGCTTATTTCGTGATATTTTGAGCTAAATTGTAAATATATTGTACATGATGATGTCACGCAGACAAATAGTGCTTAAGTGTAGGTTGTGTGGTACGATCAGATGGGGAGCATGCCCGACTTCCGATCATGTGGTCCAGGGTTCGAAACATGTAGCTGCCCAGGGCATTACGTCATTCACCGTACTTAAAATCACCTATTGGATTCACATTGCTGCTCTACATGGTTGTTCGTGTCTGATAATATGCTCCCCCGGGAGTTGAGAATGTGCGCAATATAACATTGTGCTCGTTTGATCTATGCCTAAATTAACTGGGGTAACAATGCCTTCTTCAATCATGATTTAACTATTTAAATATATTTCTCACTTAATTAAGCATGTTCCTATAAGAATGCAGACACGTCAACGCAAAGTTGAAGAAAATATCTCATGTATTATATCATGCGTCAGAGTGTTTTTAAGAAAATTCACATGCCCTTTTTAACGTGTAAAACAAAGCTGACAACATGTAAAAAACACAAGATAATGATTATGATATTTCATGTTTAATATTAGTCTTGTGCAAAACGAAATTGACAAAGCAATGTTAATGTTGAGAAACTCTTTAAATAAAATTGACATAATAATTTCATTTTTGTGAAATTCGTAAAGCGAAATCGACAATATAATTGAATGTATGTTTCGAAACTCGCAAAACAAAGTTGACACAATAATGTAATTTTTGTGAAAACGTGTAAAACAAAGTTGACAAACTAATTGTATGTTGTGAAATGAATGGATAGTTTTTGAGACCCCCCGTAGACCCCATGCCCACGCACTTTCACTTGTGTGGGAAAAAATGAAACACTGCAATCCCATCTGTCGAACATATGGATATACAACAAGTTGTAAATGATTCAAAAACGGAAAGGGAGAAAATAATGATGGGTGTCTACAAGCATGACACGTACACGTGTGTATATTATAATAATTGTTACAACAATATTCTCAACTTTGTATAAGTCAAATGGTGACCGAGCTTTCGAACCTATAGCAGAATCGTTATCAGAGGCAAATGATATGTATATAGCATAAACTAAACATGGTCAAAGTGAAGAAGTTAAACAGGAACATGCTAGAGTATACCAGAACAAAAGAAACAACTTTGTTTAGATAAACTAAATTTGTTAAAATAACTTTTTAAAGATATCTTTGTCAAGACAAAAACAATCATAATTGTTAAGATATGAGGTTACGCCTTCCGTTCTGCCCATCAAACGAGAACAAATTACATAACAATGGACCGAAAAAACACAAAATATTATGAATAGAAGCAAAGTGTGAACAATTCATTCAAACTAAAAACAAGTAAGTCGAAGGAAGCAATCCGAAACGAAGAACAGGCATGCAATGATATAAAACAAAAGAGGCGAACGAACAAAAATAGAAACAGGACGAGATAAACAAATAGTCCCAGTTATTGCAAACACAATGCGTTATTATTCTCACACAAGTCATTCAATACACGTGTCAATCACACGATGTAGCAGCCAAACCAAACATGCGGAGTATAGAAATCTGGTTCTAATTTGTTGCGCAAAACATCAAAATTGACTGTTTGTTTTTTGGCGATATAAAAGTGCACAAAATAATGACCTCCTTATTCCACGCTTCCTCAAGACCCCACCCCTTTCACCCTTCCGTTTCGTATTGACGTCATAATTAGGACGTTTGAATAGTGAGAATTTTCTGGGTTTTTAAAAATTATTTTGTGTACTGCATGGTTAATGTTCATCAATAAATTATTTAATATCTCACATAACCTAACCAAATTATTAGAGATACAAATAAATATGCCGAAATGGTTCACATTACGTTATCAATATACATACAAAGATTGATTGAATTATTTGATCAATTTATTGTAACTTACATGTCATAGCCTAATACAAAACGAAAAATACACACTTATGTGCTATTTGATAAATTATACAGTATATCGAGTTATTAACCAATATCACGAACTACGAATACTTATGAGGATACTACTACTAATAGTATTAATAATAATAATTATTTAAAAATATATATATATTTATAATACAACTACTTCTAATAATAATCATTATAATAATAATAATGGTGATAATAATAATAACGATATAATAATATTAATAATAATAATAATGATGGTTTTGGGGCAATTTGTCTCTGAATAAAATTTGTCAGCTATTACTACTCCATTTGAGCTTTAAAAATAGATCCCCGTCATTATAATGAGTGGTGGCAAGGGTTAGGGTTAGACCTTTAATAAACCGGAACAAGGATTTCACGGGGGATCTTCGGTTACCATCCCACAGTCTACGGGAAAAAGTCACCGACGCGGGAAAAGACAAAATATGCAAGAAATCACTATGAATTACGTCCTTATATGACAAAATCATTTTTACCATTGCATTTTGGGTGAAGGTCAAGGCAGTCTTACTTTTAGGAGAAAATGAAAATCTCCGGCTGCGAGAAAAACCGAAGAAAATTTGCCAAATTTGTGGATGAGAGGACCTATACCAGCTCGGTGGCGATCAATTTTCCCCAGCGTGAGCCTGGCGAGTGCAGACCGCAGTATCCGTCACCCTCCCCCGCATCTTACCCGCATCCTACCCCGTCACTACCCCGAGCGCTCTTCCTCTCTTTCCGCGTCCAAAAGCCACCGGTCATTACTCTGGACAGCACTAGAATTATGTTCATTTGTAATATTTCCAGCGTGTAGCTTCAATAGGACCTTTGTATATCTATATCCGTATGGACCTATTTCTAGCCATCACCTAATATGATAATGAAGATGCATACCCCATGAGGTCATCCTTGTTCCTCTTTTTAACATCTAGAAGGAATGCGATTACAACAGACTCACTGGTTTCAATCTGATAGTCCTTTGTATCATTTAGGTATGAACCTATTTTAGCCATCACCTTTATGATAATGAATCCCCCTGGCCTTGAGGTATTACCTGTTCCTCCTTGTAACGGTCATCTAGACAGCAACCGTTCACAACGGGTATCACTTATTTGTGGCCGTCACCTGTATGATAATGAGGTCTTCCATGTTCTTCCTTTCAGCATCAAGAAAGCAGCTATCGATCACAACGACAATAATTGCTTTCAAGCTGACAATTTCCAATATCATTGTTTAAACTGTATGACAATTGTGCTCTAGCGACAATTATTGTTCCGATACCACTTTCTCATAAACCAACACATATTTCTAATAACCAAACTAAACTATAAACCGTGAGCCTAAACCTAAATTAAACCCCAACATTCACTAAAAAGCCAACCCGTATTCGTTCGTATAGGCTTTCTTTTGTCTTAATAGTTACCTCCAATAACGACGTGAGAGTGACTTATAAATACGTGTATTTTACCTGGAATAAAATAATGACACAGTTTTTATTTTTGCGTGGGAAACTCAGTGGAAACACGACAGTCCTGTCCAACTTTCTTCTAAAAATACAATGCAGAGACTATATCGGGAAACCGCGGAGGAAACAATTGGGTTTGTTCCATTCTTTGTTGAAATAAAATACTTTCGCATTTCCGGTCATTAGTTGTTTTTTTCTAAATATTAATGCTAGTGACAAAACACAGACTGACTGACAAGGGCTATGTTTACTTATTATTTACTAAACTAACCTGTCAACTGTCGTGGTTTGTTGTTTGTTTTATGTTTTGGAATCCATGCACGAGATTTTATTTTCATATACTTATGGGACAGATGAGGAAGGATCAGCGAACACAAATAGACGCAAAACGGCATTTTCCACTGCAGGTGACTCGGCAGGGTGCACACAATGGTTGAGGTTGAAACTACCTAAATAATATACCCCCCAAAATCACGAGAATGTCCGAAAAGTTATAGAGCTTACGCCCTCTATTGGCCAAGAGGTTATAATACTGGAAGAGAACAGCATGAAATGCGATCATAATTTATATTTATTGCTCTCACGATAACGGGCTGATTCGAACTATGCTTATCGAACTATGACACAGTAGGACTAAAGTACAACACGAAAGGGAAAATTTTGATTTGTATGGTTCTATCGTCGTTGAAAAAATATTTTTGAAAAGGGTGCAACTGTATTTTATTTCGAACTTCAAGTAATTGTCAGTGGAGCAATTTGAAGGGTCCAAGTTACATTCAGTTTTGAAATTAAATGTTTTTTTCTGTTGATTTAACATAGTCTTTTGTGATAGTGCTACAAATATCGTTTATGCTGTAATTTATGATATGTATATATATATATTGTATTTAACATATCCATTACCATTTTATACAAACAAACATAAGAAATGGAAAACCAGACAACCAATGAGTGACGTGTGAGTCGGGTTTCTGTGATTTGTATTTGCAGTATACAACTTGTGCTTATGATCTAATCATATAGAAAACATAATAGAAATCATTTTTAATTCCAGTGAAGTTTTACAATATTCTTTGATCGTACAATCTAAATTTCCTGACTACTAAATCATAATCATAATCAACAATTTACAAATGTCTTACATCTTTTACGATGTATATTATGTTAGTTGTGAAAGCTCTACACTTCCACACAATAATCATATTCATATTCCAAGTGTGCAAAGGACTAAAGTTTGTAAAGCTCTATACTTTTATAATCAACTATTGAAGATGCACAAGCCTCAAAGTTCTTAACTCCTAAACCATGATTGTAACAAAAAAATTAAATCTGTTAAGGCCTGAACGGGTCACTATAATCTATGACTTCTAAACCATAATTATGATACAAAATTTGAAGATAATATACGCCTCTATAATGTCTGTAATCAATGTTGAAAATGTCTCTAAAATTATATAAGTTTCTAAACTAAAATTATAACAAAAATAACGGGCACATACATTAGTAGTCTTCTTAACCACAATGCATTATATATCGTGTATTCATCAAGTTTTGAGGGTGCAGAAGCCATATCGGGCCATTCAACTCGTTATTTACAAACTTTGATTTGCTGCACGACCCTGGCACGACTGGCCAGGTGTGGCGACAGAAGAGCGCCTACCTATGAAAGGCAGTCAGTGTCTAAATACAAAACGCATGCTCATCATCATACTTATCATCGTCATTGTCATCATCTTTATCATGATAGTACCATTATTATTGCTGCTGCTGCTGCTGCTGCTGCTGCTGCTGCTGCTGCTGCTGCTGCTGCTACTACTACTACTACTACTACTACTATAGTAGTAGTACATGTAGCAGTAGCAGTAGTATAGTAGTAGTATAGTACTACTACTACTACTTCTATTTCTTCTACTGCTACTACTATGCTCTACTACTACTAATGCTCTACTACTACTACTACTACTGCTACTGCTACTACCACTACCACTACCACTACCACTACCACTACCACTACCACTACCACTACCACTACCACTACCACTACCACTACCACTACCACTACCACTACCACTACCACTACCACTACCACTACCACTACCACTACCACTACCACTACCACTACCACTACCACTACCACCACCACCACCACCACCACCACCACTACCACTACCACTACCACTACCACTACCACCACTACCACTACTACTACTACTACTACTACTACTACTACTACTACCACTACCACTACCACTACCACCACTACTACTACTACTACTACTACTATAGTAGTAGTACATGTAGCAGTAGCAGTAGTATAGTAGTAGTATAATACTACTACTACTACTTCTATTTCTTCTACTGCTACTACTATGCTCTACTACTACTAATGCTCTACTACTACTACTACTACTACTACTGCTACTGCTACTGTTACTGCTGCTACTACTACTACCACTACCACTACCACTACCACTACCACTACCACTACCACTACCACTACCACTACCACTACCACTACCACTACCACTACCACTACCACTACCACTACCACTACCACTACCACCACCACCACCACCACCACCACCACTACCACTACTACTACTACTACTACTACTACTACTACTACTACTACTACTACTACTACTACTACTACTACTACTACTACTACTACTACTACTACTACTATAGTAGTAGTACATGTAGCAGTAGCAGTAGTATAGTAGTAGTATAGTACTACTACTACTACTTCTATTTCTTCTACTGCTACTACTATGCTCTACTACTACTAATGCTCTACTACTACTACTACTACTACTGCTACTGCTACTGCTGCTACTACTACTACTACTACTACTACTACTACTACCACTACCACTACCACTACCACTACCACCACCACTACTACTACTACTACTACTACTACTACTACTACTATTAATACTACTACTAATACTACTATTACTATGATAATAATAATCAGTAATGATTAAAGACCGGTACTTCTGACCATCAAGAGCATTGCAAAGGGTTTCAGTGATAAACAACCGTCACAATGTACACTTTTGGTCATATGTACACTGGGCTCAAAAAGAAACTTGATCACATGATCATATCTTAAAATCCTGTCCATCAAAATTAACCAAAATGACACACAGGATTACTTAAATACTCTGCTCTAAGACTAAATACATGTCAGTAACTAAGCAGTTGCCCACTTGACACAACCGCAAAAAGCACTGACATGGAACAACTTCCGGGACCACATGTTACAGTATAAGGGACAATCCGCCTGTTAATGTACACACTCAGCGCAGCTCTACAGGAAGAGAGGAACGATCTCCCCAAGCCTGTATCAGAGCCTGGTGGACAGCATGCGTAGCAGATGCACTGAATGATTCCAAGCACACGGTGGACACACCCACTATTGATTTCTGTGTTTGGGTAACTGACATTACCTTAATTTCCATTTGTCTTGACTTCCTCACCTGCCTTAAACTATGTTGCCGAAATTTCCAGGCTGTGACATGTGATACAGGTAACGGTTCCATGCCAGTGCCTTTTTCAGTTCTGTCAGTAAGGTAACCTCATATGTCAATGGAGTAGGGTATTTAAGTAATCCCGTGTCTTTTTGGTTAATTTTGATGGACAGATTTTCAAGATATGACCATGTGAAAAATTATAAGTTTCTTTTTGAGCCCAGTGTAGTTGGAATATTTTTTTTTAGATCCAACTTCATTATTGTTCCTGATTTTAGCGCCTAATGAATCATTTTAGACTAAAAATAATGATTATAATTTATCATATTTCCAAACTACCAATGTACAATAAATCGTTGCATGAATTTGCATTAATTAATTTAGCCTTTTAAAAAGGCTAAATTAATTAATGCAAATTTGCTTTGAAAGGCAGGACCTGATGATTGGCCCCTTTCCCTCTCCAAAGCGTATGTGCAACAAGTCATCGTTATGGGTCATTTCTAAGAGTTGGCTGTACAATTTTCAACCAAAATTGGCACAGAGGCTCTCTAGGCCATACTTCGTCCAACGTCATTTGCTACACGCCAAACGGTGCTCCACCAGGAAGGGGTGTCAACAAGCAATGTCCACTATTTCGTTGGAACATCGCAGGTAACGGTCTGTAAAATCCTCAGACGTCATCAAGAGGAGGGTCAATTAAAGCCACGGGAATCTCTAGGACGTCCACGATTGACCACCAGGATAGATTATCGCAAATTGCTTAACCTGTGCCGTAGAAACCGGAAATGCCAAAAGGAGCCTTCGCCGTCTATGAAGAAAACACTATGGAATCAACGCCTTCCGCCAAACTGTACATCAGAGATCGCTCTAACATGGTCACCGGGCAAGACAAACTACCAAGTGTCCACCCCATACCATGCAACCAAGATTTACCAGACGTCCCTGGACTAGGGAGTACATGCAGAACATCGCCGCGTGGACAGTAGTGATATGTCATCTTAAAGGGATACTTGAGTTTTGGTAAAGAGAGTACAGTTTTGGTCAAACTGAATTTTAGTAACCAAAACTTGTACCATTACATTACAAACCAATAGTTATAACTCAACCTTGCTCGAAAGGAATAAAACATTACAAATGACTAGGTAAAAGGTCTGTTATCATTCAAAAAGAGCCATTAAAACTCAAGAGGGCGCTCTCTAAACACTCATCGGTTTCAACCATTTAAAATAAAATATCGTGCATGTGACATTGTGTTGAAATAGTAATTATATAGAGAGATAATCCGCATCTATTTAAAAACCTCTTTTGTAAATTTGTAAAAAGAGGAAGCATTTAAAAAAAAATTAACGGCTGGTTCAAAATTATCAAATAATTGTGGGGCCCCACAATTATTACAAATGGTTATGTTTATGGATATTTCGGCCATTTCTGAACCGATTTTGATCATATAAAATTTATTCTGCCATTAAACAAATTGTATGCTCTTTCGATTTTGACACTTAGTTTTTCATTATCTCACAAACAAATTATTTTGTGTAGCGCCCTCTATACAAAACTCGACTATCTCTTTAATGGGTACGAGCCATACCACCGTTGGGCCGTCACAACCTCAAGTCGTTTTGTGAATGAAGAAAACTTGGAGCTTCTCGCCACGTAATCGACGAATCCTTTGTCTTCCATCTGTTCGGTCAAGGATGTTATGGCTCGTACCCATGAAGATGACATATCACTACTGTCCAGGCGGCAATCTTCTGGGCTCCCTAGTCCAGGGACGTCCGGTAAATCTTGGTTGCATGGTATGGGGTGGACACTTGGTAGTTTGTCTTGCTCGGTGACCATGTTAGAGCGATCTCTGATGTACAGTTTGGCGGAAGGCGTTGATTCCATAGCGTTTTCTTCATAGACGGCGAAGGTTCCTTTTTAGCATTTCCGGTTTCTACGGCACAGGTTAAGCAATTTGCGACAATCTATCCTGGTGGTCAATCATAGCCGTCTTAGAGATTCCCGTGGCTTTAATTGACCCTCCTCTCGATGACGTCTGAGGATTTTACAGACCGTAACCTGCGATGTTCCAACGAAATAGTGGACATTGCTTGACACCCTTTCCTGGTGGAGCACCGTTTGGCGTGTAGCAAATGACGTTGGACGAAGTATGGCCTAGAGAGCCTCTGTGCCAATTTTGGTTGAAAATTGTACAGCCAACTCATAAATGACCCATAACGATGACTTGTTGGACATACGCTTTGGAGAGGGAAAGGGGCCAATCATCAAAGGTCCTGCCTTTCAAAGCTCAAAACAAAAGGCTAAATTCATTAATGCAAATTCATGCAACGATTTATTGAACATTGGTAGCTTGGAAACATTATATAATCATTATTTTTTAGTCTAAAATGATTCATTAGGCGCAAAAAAACAGGAAAAAGAATGAAGTTGGATAAAAAAAAAAAAGTTTCCAACTATATGACCAACAGT